>JADBJO010004587.1:139313-146813 GCA_016801955.1 Conus betulinus
ACTTTGGAAAGAAATCAGAAAATCTAAAGGTTCTTTTCATCTCCTAGATCCTGTCTTGATCGAAAACGATAAAATCTATAAAACAAACGAGGAGAAAGTTGAATTATTTGCTGACACTTTCGCAGCAATGAGTCAGACTGAACATCTGCCTAAAGAAGAGCAAGAACGAAGAAGAACTACTGAAAACGAAGGGAGAAACATTGAACCACATGACAATGACAACACGTTATATATTATATAAAAAATCTAACTTTTGAAAAAATTATTCGAGTTCTTCCAATTATGCTGGAAATCCGGAAAGCTGCCAATGGCTTGGAAGAAAGCAACAGTTGTACCTATCCATAAACAAGGAAAATCAAAAAGAAAATCTTCTAATTTTCGACCCATTTCTTTGACTCCTCACATTGGAAAACTTTTTGAGAGGATAATGAAATTCAGATTAGAACATTTCCTTGAAAAGAATGGGATTTTGCCAATCTTTCAAGCTGGTTTCAGAAAAAGGGAGGGGTGTCACTGATCATGTTAGTCTTTTAGCTTCACACGTCAAAAAAGCCTTGGCTAAGCGACACTCCACTTTAGCCACGTTTTTTTGATATTCATAGAGCGTACGATTCCGTTTGGCATTTTTTAAATTATTGTCCAAGGCTCATGAAATTGGGATTAAAGGTCGTTTCCACATGTTTTTACAATCGTTTTTATCTGGGAGAACGCTACAAGTAAAACTAAATGGTGTGCTGTCAAGTACAAGATATGTTAACATGGGTGTCCCTCAAGGAAGTGTAATTTCTCCAATCCTCTTCTCATTGATGCTTTATGATCTTAACCAGATTGACACAAAAGGGGCAACTTTAGCTGCTTATGCAGATGATATTGCAATGTGGAAAAATGTAGATTGTAATTTTTACAAAAAACAAAATCAAGCGTAATAAAATTGTTGAACAGTTTCAGTTTGCGGTCAGTAAACTTGTTAATTATTTGAATTCAAACGGTTTTTTAACCTATCAACGGACAAATCGGTTTTTATAATATTTACAAAGAAAAATATCGATTTTGAAGGTAGGGATGCTGATGCTGTAAAAGTAAAAATAGGTGATTCTTTCATTTTCCCAAGTAAGCAAGTAAAATTTCTAGGCGTTATTTTTCACTATAAACTACTTCTGGTGTAAACATATAAATCATCTCGTGGAAAAGGCAGAAAAAGAAAATTGCGTTACTGCGAGTCCTAACTGGAATCCCTCTAATAAATTATGGATCCAATCTTATCCATGTCGCCTTAGGGACAGTTCGTTCGATTGTAAGTTATGGTCAAGAAGTTTTTTTTACTGCACCAAAGACAGAGTTACATAAGTTAACTAGTATTGATTCCTTAGCATTTAAAATTGCTCTGGGGCTTCCAAGATGGGCATCAATTGATATGACGTACAGAGAGGCAGGAGTTTTTGCCTTTAAATGAACATAGGATGCTCTGTGCTTGTAGCTACTCAGCACGAGCAAGAACAGTCCCTAACTCAGTTACCTCTGAACTTGATGAAAGCACCTACGTTTCTAGAGAGATACGGAAAAAAAAGGGCATATACGTCATTGTTTGATTATGTGTCTCCTCTTTTACATGCATGCGACTTTTCGTTTGACAACATTGTTAAAATAACCAAATACCCTTTCCCCCTTTGGTTGATGAAACAAATATTTTCTATTCCTATGGTAATATTACTAAAAATGAGAATCCACTTTTGCTTGCTTCTCTTGTTAAAGAATTGATTTACA
The DNA here is from genome assembly GCA_016801955.1 of Conus betulinus. Taxonomy (NCBI): domain Eukaryota; kingdom Metazoa; phylum Mollusca; class Gastropoda; order Neogastropoda; family Conidae; genus Conus; species Conus betulinus. Next base: position 141,078 of record JADBJO010004587.1, read on the forward strand.
CTGAATATGAATCTTATCTGCATATTTTCACTGATGGTTCAGTTTTCGTGTACTTCTGAGGTTGGTGCTGCTTTCGTGATACCTTCCCTTAACATTGAAAAAAGATTTCATATTACCAAAGGTTGTTCTATTTTCACTGCCGAGTTATTTGCTCTTATGAAAGCTATTGATTTCATTCTTGATATGCAAGTCTTACCAGAAAAATATGATTTTGTCAGATTCCAAGTCTGCTTTAACGGCTTTACACCGTCAAAATACATCGAGTCGTCCTGATCTCATCAGTGAAATTTTATTTTCAATTCACCAGTTAATGATGCGAGGTTCTAAAATAACATTATTATGGGTACCCGGTCACTGCAATCTTCGAGGGAATGAACTGGCTGATACCTGTGCAAAAGAGGCTTCAATGTGCAAATGAATACAGTTTTATGTGATATTCCTTATTCGCTTCTTGAAATAAACAATATGCTGACAAAAGCACTCTGGGACCAGAGAAGAACACAGTACCTTGAAGCTGCCATTCAGAAGAACAGATGGGATCTTGCTGCCCCCAGCAGTCATTGTATAAGTCCGCCAGGTTCTATTCCGAATCGAAATTTATTGCACAGAATACGGGTGGATGGTTGGTTAGGCAGGTTTTAAAACCATCTCCTTTGTGTGTCTGTGGTCAAAACCTTAATGTATCTCATTTTTTTACTTGAATGTTCCATAACAAAAGCGTATTTTCAATGTCTTCATGATAAAATTTTGTCTAAAAATCTACCTTTAAACATTGCATAGTGCATAGTGTTTTTTTGTCCCAACCCAGAAAATGGGTGGAGTCTAGCCAATTTGGCTGTAAATCTGATCAAGTCTCATCCACTTGGCAGATATTTCTAACGGATTTCTTTTTTTTTTTTGTTTTTTTCTTTTTTGGTTTAGTGGTCTGATGTACACGAGAGCAAAGAATTTGTTACATGACATAGCTGTCCGACTCTCACGTGTACTAGGTCGCATTATTCCATTTACGAAACTTTTGCATAGGTTGTGCGCGCGCTAGAGAGAGAGAGAGAGAGAGAGAGAGAGAGAGAGAGAGAGAGAGAGAGAGAGAGAGAGAGAGAGTTTGGTTTGTTTATAGTGAGTGCATGTTCTGCGTACGTCTACATTTTTGTCGGTTTTTTTTTTTTATGGTGTTCTCTGAGAGAGAGAGAGAGAGAGAGAGAGAGAGAGAGAGAGAGAGAGAGAGAGAGAGAGAGAGAGATTTTATTCTCAGTACAGTTAAGATGTAATTTGGTTTATTGTTACAATTTCTGATTTTATTATTCTACTACTTACAAATGTTAAATGTTTCCCTGTTAATTTTTCCTTTAGGTTTTTTTTTATGTCTTTCAGATGTTATTTGTATTATTCTCGTTTTTCTCATTAATGTATTTAGGTTTTATCCTTTTAAAATGTCAGTACAACACTATGTTAATCTGAGAGTAAATGTTTTTCAGTCAGTCAGTCAGTGTTGTGTGTGTGTGTGTGTGTGTGTGTGTGTGTGTGTGTGTGTGTGTGTGTATGTGTGTGTGTGTGTGTGTGTGTGTGCGCGCAGGCATGTGTGCACGTTCTGTGTGTGTGTGTGTGTGTGTGTGTGTGTGTGTGTGTGTGTGTGTGTGCACTTGTTGTGTGTGTGTGTGTGTGTGTGTGTGTGTGTGTGTGTGTGCAGAAGTGCGTGTGCATACGTGTGTGTGTGTGTGTGTGTGTGTGTGTGTGTGTGTGTGTGTGTGTGTGTGTGTGTATGTGTGTGTGTGTGTGTGTGTGTGTGTGTGTGTGTGTGTGTGTGTGTGTGTGTGTGTAATTTTTGGGTTTGTGTGAGCACACATACCTGCATATAGGCTATATGTGTACATATCCGTGTGTACGTGTGTGTCATTGTATGCGCGCGCGCGCGCGCGCGCGCGCGCGCGTGTGTGTGTGTGTGTGTGTGTGTGTGCGCATGAATGTTCATAAGATGACTTAGGAACAAGAACAAGACCATCAAATACAGCATATAAGTGCACGCGCACACTCGCACGTACACACACACATACACATAACAACAAGAACAGTAACTCCTCCCCCTCAAACACACCCCACGCAGACACGCACGCACACACACACACACACACACACACACACACACACACACACACACGCGCGCGCGCGCGCGGGCGCGCACACACACACACTCTCTCTCTCTCTCACTCACACACCAACGCTTCCACACACATGTCTGTGGACTCTCTAATTAACACGCTGGTATTACCCCAGTAATGAACACACACACACACACACACACACACACACACACACACACACACACACACACACACATTCACTCTCTCCCCCACACACACTCACACACCAACGCTTGCACACCCATGATGTTCATGGACATTCTAACTGACATGCTGGCATCACCCGACTGATAAACACACACCAGCGCACACACGTCCACAGTATACGCTGGGGACCCTAAGAGATTCAAAGTCTTATCTCAGATGACATGTGTTTCATCTTTTGTGTATGTTATTGGAAAGGCCCAGAATGAGTTTGCCCCAATCTCAAGGAGTCTCGCAACGTTTGGCCTTGAAATTATTCCAATGGTTGTTTTGGTTGGTGATGTTTCTTGCTCTTCCCTTAAGTCTGGGATGTGGCCGCTTCCTCTCTTGATGTTAAGATCTGAAAGATGGTCTGTGGTGTGGTGGCTTTGCTCTTGTTTGCGTAAGTGATTCTTCAGATTTCTTATCACATCAGATCGGCCAAACAGTAATCCAGTTCTTATTGTTACCTTGCCAGCCAGTGTGTCTGCTCTCTCTCTCGTTTCCTTTAACTCCAGCATGTGCAGGGCAGTACATCCATATCAGTCTCTCCAAAGGAAGGCTGCGCATTAGTTCATTCCAAGCAGGGCTACCCATTCCACTCTTCACTTTCTGAAGTAGGTTCATGAAGTCGGTCAGTATCATGGCTTGTTGAGTTTGAAACTGGATTATGGATGTAAGCCAGTGGAGTGCTCGTGTCACTGCTTCTACCTCCATTGTTAGACTTGAAGTTGTTAAACTGCGCGCACCACTGTTTTCCTGAATAGTTCGGCCATTTTGCTTCACTGTGTATCCCCAGCCTGACTTACCTTTGGTGACAGAGCCGTCAGTGTATATCAAAATATCATCTTTTGTGCAATAGTCTTCTACCTGCATCTGAATTTCTGAGTTGGTTTTGCCTTCTGGCCATTCTCGACAGTCTTCCAAGTTCTGGAGCGATGGCAATTTGGTAGAGGTGCTTCAAGTGGTCTGGATATTTCTCCCATTCCTTGGTTTGGTTTCTTCGACTTCTGCTAACTGGCACACAAGCTGTATACTGTCTTCTGCCTGTCCCATCCATGATTTTCCACGTCCTAGCCGAGTGCCTTTTGTTTCCTTGACCGCCGCTTGAAGTGGATTTTGGGGCTTTTCAAGGGCTGTGAAATATGTCTTCACCTGTGTTTGCACCCCGAACAAAGGGTTTCATGCTCTTAATTTTCTTTCATGAGGTAAAAGAAATCAATGCTGATGTCAGACAGGATTCTGAACGTAGCCAGACTCCATGAAAAGTTACAGTATTAAAGGTTTGTTCTTAAACTGGTGAGGACCATTCAAATGCAACAAGTGGATGTCAGCATAAAAGAAATGTGAACATCCACTGTGAAATACCAAGTTTTCTTTTCGAAAAACGTCAGTCTTCCATGAAATAATATCATTAAATGCACAAGCTTAACATTTCAACCAGAATACTAATTACTAATGGATGGATAGTGGGGTGTCGAAAAGAAATGGGGGATTTCTGACGATTTCACAAATGTACTTCTAGAGATTTCGATGTGGCTCATGCATAGACAGAATCTGTTGAATGTTATTGATAATAAAATGTTAATAGTTTTCGGACCATAAGAAGCCAGAAACTGATAATAGTGAACAGTGTATACTGACTACTGAAACAGTTAGATGACAACAGGCTTGTGTGAATCAGTTCAACACTGTGCACTGTATCCTGGATGCTTTCAGTGTATACCCAAACACCAGCGTTGTGACTACATGAAGCAGTGTGTTTTGGCAGTGATGAAGAGTATTGTGGCGAGCAAGCAAAAAACAGATCGTAGACAGTATGAGGGGACTCCGCCTCCACCAGCCATCGTTGACATGGATTCCAGGGGACTCCTTGTGATCAGTCCTCTTCGCACAGCTGAGCACAACACATCCTGTCCCTCAACTCACTTTCAGTGTCTCTCTCCCGGTTACTACTGTCTGCCGGTCTACCTGAGGTGTAACAAAGTGTACGACTGTCCAGAACATGAAGATGAAGCAGAGACTGTGAGACGTACGAGTGTCCTGGTTACTACCGCTGTCGCCAGGCCCGTGTGTGCCTGCACGCCGAGCACATGTGTGACGACAGGTACGGCCAGTGCCCTCAGAATGACGATGAGCTGTTGTGTCACTTCACCTGTCCACCTGCTTGCAGGTGCTTTGGGATGGCATTTTACTGCAGCCAGGGTTTTGCTGCCGCTGACCATCTGGAACTCCGGGTTCTTAAACGCTGATGGAACGAACATGACCCTGACGGACTTGGTGCTCAACACCATGTTAATTCATGTGAGTTTATCCAATTTTTTTTTTGCTTCATGTTCAAGCACCAGAGCTTCCAAACCTTAAAAGTCTCGACTTGAGTCAAAATCGCCTATCCTACCTTCAAGCTGACGACTCGGAAAAGATGAAAAGTGTAGAAATTCTGATCTTAGCTGATAACCCTCTTCAGTTTCATTCCAGCGTGCCAGCCATAATTGAGCTTGAAAATCTGATAGAGCTAGATTTGTCAAAAATTCAGATCAGTCAACTGAATGCCAGTAAGTTAAGGAATCTGGTTCATCTTCAGACCTTAAACCTGTCCAACACCGGGCTAAACCACGTCGTTGATGGAGGATTCCAGCCACTGAGATCTGTCCGTTCTTTAGAGACTCTGGCAGTGCCCCCTCCAGCAGTTTCCTGCAGATATTTTCTACCAGTTAACGGAACTGGAATCGGTGATATCCTCGAACCACAAGCTGTGCTGCCCAGATGTGCTCCCCCGAACAGTTTAACCCACATCGGTGTCAGTCTCAGTCTGACCCTGTGTCTTCCTGCGACCATCTGCTTCAGAGTCAAGCACTCAGAATTTCTTTAGCACTGCTTGCCGCTGTCACCCTGAGCGGCAATCTTTTTGCCTTATTTTACTGGGTTATCATTCGGAAACACTTACAGTCATTTGGCTGTGGGGTGTTTGCTGCTGCACTTGGGTGTGTCTGACATTTTACGAGGCATGTACTTGATGATCATAACGGTAGCGGATAGAGTGTTTCAGGGTACGTACTTATGGAAAGACGTCCTCTGGAGATCCAGTGTCACGTGTACGTCTGCCGGAATGGTGTTCGTCCTGTCGGCTAAGGTATCTTTCTTCCTGATCTGTGTGATGACACTGGACAGAGCGTTAGCGGTGTGTGAGTCCCTGAACCACTTCTGCTTTGTCCCCAGATCAGCTCACCTGGTCAGTTTGGTAATATGGATCACTGGCCTTCTTGTGGCCGCACTTTCCCCTGTCCTTTGAAACACCGTGTTGGAGTTTCTACGGTCACACTGCCTTGTGCCTGCCTGTTCCCCCGCTCCAGGGAAAGACCACAGCGCTCATTCTTTAGACCTGAATCACATTCGTCACCATCCGTCTCATTAC
>JADBJO010004587.1:157485-177485 GCA_016801955.1 Conus betulinus
CACCCTATGTGTGTGAACACAGCACAGGCTGCCAAAGGTTGGTGGCAGGATTGCTCCCGGCTGGTTGGTTCGACAAGTGGAGGACAGTGCTTCTCTGGGTCCTACTCGCACCTTCGGGTGTATCTTTTTTTCAGCATGTTGTGATGAAAAAATCATCAAGATCTAATGATTAGTAGTCAAAGACCAACTGCAGGTGACCATTCTGAAAACTTGAAATTATTTTAGTAGGAAGAAAGACACCGTACGTTTGGTGTTCTCAGTGACATCAGCCCATCATTGGCAATCAAAGACAAACTGTAGGTGACGATTCTGAAGGTTGGAAAGTATTTTTAGTAAATACACCTGATGTACTCAGTGACATTTCCACAATGAACAGCAGCATGTATAGCTTTTGTTGGCTGACCTACGCTGTTCTTTTGGGCGTCATACTGGACAATTGTGTATCTGATTTTTTTTTAACGGAAAAACACGGACATTTTAACAATACGTACAACGTATTATTTTTCTTACGTGGTGCATCATTTATAAAAGTTACGTTGAACATCATTTATAAACAGCTACGCATAGCATCATTTATAATATTACGTGGAACATATCATTTATAAAAGTTACGCGGAACATATCATTTATAAAAGTTACGTGGAGCATCATTTATAAAGCTATGTGGAGCATCATGTATAAAAGTTACGTGGAACATATCATTTATAAAAATTACGTGGAGTATCATTTATAAACGTTTCATGTAGTATTATTTATATAAGTGTTTCCAACCTATGTGTTTGGAAATCGACCACGGAAAAAATATAAGATTAGAATCTTGACTGTTTTCAAAATAACAAATGTGGATTTTTAGAGTGTTAAAGATGAAATAGATTTTTTTTCCCATGACAAGTATTAAACGTAACGTGAAATTACAGATTCGTAAAATTTCTTTTTCAGTAGGGAATGCTAAATGATGGTGCTGCTTTTCATGCAAGATCTCTCTCTCTCTCTCTCTCTCTCTCTCTCTCCTCTCTCTCTCCTCTCTCTCTCAGCTCTCTCTCTCGCTCTCTCTCTCTCTCTCTCTCTCTCTCTCTCTCTAAACATTCTTATGTCTTAGAGTTCAAGTGTTTAAGTTTTGTTGATCTTAAACATGCTTGCAATCAGAATTCAAGATTGTGTGCTCGAGAACTGGACTGCAACAAACTCTTGAGAGAACATGGTCCCCTTGGGGAATACAATAATAAAGGTCGAGGTCATAACGTGGTCTAATAAAGTAATGTAGGAAGTGTGACAGTCTGTGGGTCTTTGATGAAGAAACTTTTAATTGCTGGTGTGTGGTGCTGGTAATGACGAGAACTTGCTATCATCAACTGTTTGGACCATCCTGTCGTGACACGAGACCAAGAACCAAGTAGAAAAAGAAATCATTTTTTCAGTCTGGCGTAAGGCTCTATTGTAAGAGGACTATCAACGAACAGTTTTGTTTGGAAGAAAAGGTTCGTAACAAGACACGTTGTCGCTCTTCCAAATTTTCTGTTAGACCGGCTACAATACAGGACGACTCCATGCTGATGCGGTATTCCTCTTGCAACTCCAGCCCCATTACTGTATTTCAAACAGACAGCTCTTTACTGTATGAAGAAGGGAAATACATTGTACGCTTTCTTCTTTTTCTTCTTCTTCTGCGGTTGATTGTTTTTGGTTGCGTCACATCTTCAATCTTGTCGCCACGATCAATCCCACAGTCTACTCGAGGTCATGAGGGCTGCCAGAAAGCTGCATCTATAGTTCTGCACCCTCTGGCCAGGTTTGACGCCGTAGTAGAACATAATGAGCTGGACAGTGTTGGAGGATGTGTTCAGAGCCCTGAGATCCAGTGCCACACGAACATTCGTCTGTGTGGGCAATCTTAACTCGGTTGAGGTGGCTCCTCATTTTAAATGCGGCATAGCCGCCAGTTCTCAGTCTGAACAGGATTGTTTGCTGGTATCTCTGGAGCTGATGGACTGGATCTGTACCACTGTCTGCTCCCAGCCTTCTCTTCCCCTGGCTTTGGTGTTGGTTGTGGATGATTGTTTTGTCCTCTCTGTAGGTCACTGGGTGGCTGAACTGCTCTATATTGCTGTCTGACTTGGATAGAGCGTCAGCCTTCTCATTCCAAGTAATCCACAGTGGGATGGAATCCACTGGAGTACAATGCAGGTCGTCCTGAAAGATCGTGGAGGGCTTTTTAAATTTTTTTTTTCAGCAGCTGTTCACTTCTGTTGCTCTGAAGTCCCTGCAGCAGAGATCTACAGTCTGTTAAGAAAAGCAACCTTGGGTGGTGATTTGATTGAATAGAAATAGGGGGGTGATAAGCCTTCATATCTGCAGTGGTAGATGATTACTGACAGTATGTGCTTGAGTGGGTGAATGGGGAATAAATAAATGCTTCTCAAAATGAACCTTCAGCAAGCTTATAGTCTCCAAAGCGGGAGACCATCTCCAATGGGGAGAAAGCTCACTAACATATAACTCCTGGTCAGATACCGGTATTTCGAAACCTGATTGTTTCTCCTCAGTGACCGCGGAAAGTGGTAATTTGACTCCTCTCTGCCTTTTCGGTTTTAAGAAGAATGCTATACCAGAAAAAGGCTGGTGTGCAATACCATAGTATGTTTGTTGAGTTTTCAAAAAAACTAACTAAAGGTGCCACCTAAGAAGCAAAAGAAAATCATGAAAGAGCAAAACAAGCTACATTTTCTTGTGAAAAGTAGAAAATATAAAAAGATAACCTCTTAAGACACAAGTGCTGAGGGCCAGTTCTTGGAATGAATCCGCAAGGGACTAAATTACAATGAAACAAATAAATTCCAAGGATAAGTACCGAGCACCATTAGCTTGCTGAAGGTTCATTTTGAGAAGCATTTATTTATTCCCCATTCACCCACTCAAGCACATACTGTCAGTTAGGCAGAATCATCTACCACTGCAGATATGAAGGCTTATCACCCCCCTATTTCTATAATCTGAGACATAAGAGCAAGCTTTGTTTATAATTCAATATTTCTTGCAGTCATTGCAACACCTAGCTGCTCTGTAAGTTGCTGGAATGGTGCTCGGTACTTATCCTTGGAATTTATTGTTTCATTGTAATTTAGTCCCTTGCGGATTCATTCCAAGAACTGGCCCTCAGCACTTGTGTCTTAAGAGGTTATCTTTTTATATTTTCTACTTTTCACAAGAAAATGTAGCTTGTTTTTTGCTCTTTCATGATTTTCTTTTGCTTCTTAGGTGGCACCTTTAGTTAGTTTTTTTGAAAACTCAACAAACATACTATGTATTGCACACCAGCCTTTTTCTGGTATAGCATTCTTTAAAACCGAAAGGGCAGAGAGTCAAATTACCACTTTCCGCGGTCACTGAGGAGAAACAATCAGGTTTCGAAATACCGGTATCTGACCAGGAGTTATATGTTAGTGAGCTTTCTCCCCATTGGAGATGGTCTCCCGCTTTGGAGACTATAAGCTTGCTGAAGGTTCATTTTGAGAAGCATTTATTTATTCCCCATTCACCCACTCAAGCACATACTGTCAGTTAGGCAGAATCATCTACCACTGCAGATATATGAAGGCTTATCACCCCACCCCCCTATTTCTATAATCTGAGACATAAGAGCAAGCTTTGTTTATATATTCAATATTTCTTGCAGTCATTGCAAAGTATACAAAATGAAATAAACCAATGCGCCCAGAAACTGCCTCGTCGTATGGAAGGCTTGAACGACAAATCAAACGCAGTTATTTCCCTTAGACTGACATTGCGCTGAAGGGGGACACGGATAGTTTAATTTGAAATGAATGTTTCTGCACTGAACAGCAAACTTTCAAAATACAATCCGCATATGTGCGGACGTCAGTCAAAATCTAGAGTGTAGGGCCGATCCGGATCTGCGCACTTTAGGACACAAAGAGTTAGAAAAGACGACCAGCCTGTCCCGCTTCCACGAGATTCTTTCCTTCAATGTTGATTCATCTTAGCAGACAACAGAGCAAAACAAAACAAAAACAAAGTCTGTACAACATACAAAGGTTCAAAATAGTAAACCGTCTAAATCGATTAAGTTTTCTCTTCTTCTTGCTCTTCTTCTTTGAGTGTCTATGTTTCCAAGTGTATACACGTATGATTTCAGTATGCCCCTTTGGTTGTACAACTTTGGTTTACCTTTGTGTCAGTGTACGTGTTACTGTCTCTCTCTCTCTCTCTCTCTCTCTCTCTCTCTCTCCTCCTCTCTCTCTCTCTCTCTCTCTCTCTCTCTCTGTGTGTGTGTGTGTGTGTGTGTGTGTGTGTTTTGTGTACACGTGTGTGTGTGTGTGTATGTGTACGTGCGCACGTGAGAGAGAGAGAGAGAGAGAGAGAGAGAGAGAGAGAGAGAGAGAGAGACAGAGACAGAGACAGAGATAGAGACACAGAGAGACAGAAAGAGACACAGAGAGAGGGAGGGAGAGAGATTTTGGAACCACACAAACGCTTCAATACTCGGGCAATGAGAGAGAGACTCTCAAATTACTGCTTTTTTTTTTCGACTGAGAACGGATCGCTCCCCTAAGTCTGCTCCACTGACAACAGTTAGGCAAGAGATTGCCCATTGCGTGGAATGCTGTTGAGCGTACTACCTTTGCAAAGGGGGGGGGGTAGTAAAAGACCTCTCCACCCTCTCAGCCCTCTCTCCCCTACTCTCACTCCCCCCCACTTCCAAAATCCATCGACATTGAAAAAGTAGTAGTAAAGTCCAGAAAGCAACATACGAATGTTTATAACACAGCTAAACATAATGGCAAATCACAGTAACAACCATCGTCATCATCTGTCTGAAGTGATCAAATCACCTTGCTCAGTTCTTAGATCTCTCTTTTGGTTTCATCTTCTTCTTTCTGTCTTGATTTCGAGCCGTCCCCGCTCCTCCCTCACCCCTACCCATCCCACCCCTCCCCACTTTTTCACGTGTCTTTTAGTTTTAATTTGTTTAATGTACAGTATGGACGCGTATGGTACATGGGTAAATCTGGCTGTCTACTTCCATGTCATAGAACAACAGCAATAACAGCAACATTACGCAGAACTGCAGCACTGGGGGGACAGTGGTGGGGGCTTCCATATCATAGAACAAACAACAACAACACTCCACAGAACTACTGCACTGGGAATTGTGGTGGGGGCTTCCATGTCATAGAACAACAACAATAACAGCAACACTCCATGTCATAGAACAACAATAACAGCAACACTCCACAGAACTACTGCACTGGGGATTGTGGTGGGGGCTTCCATGTCATAGAACAACAAGAACAGCAACACTCCATGTCATAGAACAACAACAACAACAGCAACACTCCACAGAACTACTGCACTGGGGATTGTGGTGGGGGCTTCCATGTCATAGAACAACAACAACAACACTCCACAGAACTACTGCACTGGGGATTGTGGTGGGGGCTTTCATGTCATAGAACAACAATAACAGCAACACTCCATGTCATAGAACAACAACAACAACAGCAACACTCCACAGAACTGCTGCACTGGGGATTGTGGTGTGGGCTTCCATGTCATAGAACATCAACAATAACAGCAACACTCCATGTCATAGAACAACAACAATAACAGATAACAACAACAATAACAGCAACACTCCATGTCATAGAACAACAACAGTAACAGCAACACTCCGCAGAAACTACTGCACCGGGGATTGTGGTGGGGGCTTCCATGTCATAGAACAACAACAATAACAGCAACACTCCATGTCATAGAACAACAACAATAACAGCAACACTCCATGTCATAGAACAACAATAACAGCAACACTCCATGTCATAGAACAACAACAATAACAGCAACACTCCGCAGAACTACTGCACTGGGGGATTGTGGTGGGGCTTACAGCGAGACGGCTTCTGGCTTTCTCCGTTAGCCTGTGGTCAGTTCATTTGAATTCACTCTCAGCATTGAAAGAACACAGACACAAACGCACGCACACACACACACGCACGCGTGTTCGCGTGCACACACACACACACACACACACACACACACACACACACACACACACACACACACACACACACACACACACACACACACACACACACACACACACACACGCACGCACGCACGCACGCACGCACATGCGCGCGCCCACAACACACACAAATGCATTCGCGTACACACGCACGCACACAGGCGCGCGCGTACACACACACACATGCACACACGCGCGCGCGAGCGCGCGCGCGCGCGCTCATGCACGCGTGCGTGCACACACACACACATACACACACGCGCGCGAACACACGCACACAGAATACACACACGCATGCACGCATAAACGCACCCACGCGCGCGCACGCACTAACACACACACACACACACACACACACACACACACACACACACACCACACACGCACGCACGCACGCACGCACGCACACACAGACACACGTAACGCGGGTGTGGGACGCGCGGGAAGGGAATAAGGGGAGGAGATGCGAATGTGTATTTATTTGATGAAAAGTATAGTCTCAGCAAACCTTGCAGAATAAAAAAGAAGTCAATGTACCACACGTTAGTACAAGAATAAAACTCAGACGCTTTGTATTAATCGTTAAAACGTCAAAATTAGCAAGTAAAAACACACACACACACACACACACACACACACACACACACACACACACACACACACACACACACACACACACACACACACACACACACATACACACACACACACACACACACACACCACACACACACACACACACATACACAAAACCAACATACAGATAAAGCACGGTGAGAATAAATCAGTTTCAGACAAAAAAAAATGATAATGAGAATGGAAGCCCCAGTGTAAAAAGCAAACCAAAAAAAAAAAAAAAAAAAGGAAGAAAAAAAAAAAAAAAAAAAAACGAAAACGAAAGAGTGTGGAAAGATTTAGAGGCTGGAGGCCCAAAGTAAAAACTAATAAAAAGATTTTTGTAAAAAAAAATGGTTCTTTTGTGTGTGTGTCGGGGAGGGGGGGGGGAGGAGGGGGAGTTAACTCCCTTGAGAAACTAATCAGGAACCATTTGATGCAACCTGATTTGAGTGACTGTTTGTCTGTCAGTGTTCTGAGGAAGCGTTTGATGCAAACTGATTTGAGTCGACAGTATTTCTTCATGATGTCGGCTGTCGCCTGTGCCACCGGAGCATTACAGTCACACTGCTCACTCCCGTTGTCACGAGCGCGCGCGCGCATACGCACATACACACGCGCACACACACACACACACACACACACACACACACACACACACACACACACACACACACACACACACACACACACACACACATACATACATACAGACATACATACACATGCACACACACACACACACACACACACACACACACACACACACACACACACACACACACACACACACACACACACATGCACAGAGCCACACACAGCCTAATTCTGTCGCGCGCGCCTGTGTCACAGGAGCATTACAGTCACACTGCTCACTCCCGTTATCACGAGCGCGCGCGCATACGCACACGCACACACACACACACACACACACACACACACACACACACACACACACACACACACACACACACACACACACACACATGCACAGAGCCACACACAGCCTAATTCTGTCGCGGTCCAAGCACCCAGCAACCACTAGAGAACAATCCATATTAGGTCGTCATGAGGCATCCCGAGCACCCAGCAGCCCCTAGAGAACAATCCATATTAGGTCGTTATAAGGTAGCCCGAGCACCCAGCAGCCTCCAGAGAACAATCCCAGCCCGAGCACCCAGCAGCCTCCAGAGAACAATCCATATTAGGTCGTTATAAGGTAGCCCGAGCACCCAGCAGGCCTCCAGAGAACAATCCCGTCATAAGGCAGCCCGAGCACCCAGCAGCCCTAGAGAACAATCCATATTAGGTAGTTATAAGGCAGCCCGAGCACCCAGCAGCCCCTAGAGAACAATCCATATTAGGTAGTTATAAGGCAGCCCGAGCACCCAGCAGCCCCTAGAGAACAATCCATATTAGGTAGTTATAAGGCAGCCCGAGCACCCAGCCCCTAGAGCCCCATATTAGTAGTTATAAGGCAGCCCGACATCCCAGCAGCCCCTAGAGTCGTCATAAGGCATAAGCAGCCCACCAGAGGAGACGCCATACTGTTGTCAGCCGAGACAGTCAGGTGGCGTTCAGTGGTGCCTGTTGTGACTTAGGACACATCCTTCTGAGCTACCCGAGGCTGCTGACGACAGTTACTGCTTAATCGGGGAGCCAGCCAGACGTGAGGGAGCGTCTGTGGCCTCCTGCGCTAACAGTAGCACCGTATCCTTACAGAAATCCAAATAGAGCGTTCTGCGTTATTTCTGGCACTTTTGTTGATCAATGACAAACATCTGCATTGTAATAATGCACCGAGTACGGAATCCACCGCAAATGAATGATATTTAAAAAGGAAATACTTTGTAACAAAGCATGGCAGTGCACGCCCCCACCCCCCCCACCCCCGCCTCCCCGCCTTCCCCACCCCCTTCTCCCCACCTGAGCAATGAATGAGAACCCGGTCAGTTACTCTGTCCGCACTGTCTCTGGTCACACAGAGAGAGAGAGAGAGAGAGAGAGAGAGAGAGAAGAGAGAGAGAGAGAGAGAGAGAGAGAGAGAGAGAGAGAGAGAGAGAGAGAGAGAGAGAGAGAGAGAGAGAGAAGGAGCCCGCATGCTGGTAAAGTACGGTAAACAGCATCTTCCCGTGCGCGAGAATGTTGCTGAAGGCACGCGCTAGCTGGAACTGGCTCTGCGAAGGAAGCCAACACGTGCTATGTGCGCGGGCTGTAGGAAAGAATGAATAGGGTACATCTGCTAGGGAGAGTGCACTGCGTTTGGGCCCACAAACATCTCCAAATTTCAGCAAAACAAGATTCACAAAGATACGCTGTGCCATCTCTCTGAATCGACTGCCTTCAACCAACTCCTTACTACAATCTTCGTCTGATGAGGTTGTCGCCCTTCATCTGCATGGCTCGTGCGCTGGCCAGAAAGTTCCGTAATTAGTGTTGATGTGGCCACACGCCACAATTAGGATTTTGTACTAAATCAACTAAGTCTAACTACTTTTCCCAATGTCGAATCCAGAATCCAGAAACCTATATTCTTATTAACTATATAATCCATGTGACCGTTTTGAGGCATACCGTAAGTTTGAACCAGAATTTAATATTAAACCAATAATTGATCAAAAGAAACACTCCCCATCAATTATTTCCCTTTGGGGGTGGGGGACTGGCGGTGGGGGTGGGGATTCGCACCGATGACATCGCATACAATCTTCAATCTTCAAATACATGACTTCCCCTTAGCTGACGTCATATTTGAGGCCTTTGCACTCACCCGTGGCCGTATCTTTGCGCCAGCTAGAAGGAAGCTTCCAAATAGTCCCATTCCTTTGATTTTAATCTGTCTGCTCGGAACCACCTGGCTTGTACCTTGATGGCCATATTAAAAAAAAAAAAACCGAGGAGAATCAACTTCCAGGCACAATAAATAAAACAAATCATCTGAAACCTATCTAAATTGCGCCATTCTATACATACTCGACCATTTACAGAGAAGATTGTAGTAAGGAGTTGGTTGAAGGCAGTCGATTCAGAGAGATGGCACAGCGTATCTTTGTGAATCTTGTTTCGCCTTGGGCACATCGATTTTTTGGTGTGCAGCGTGTTAGTTGCTCAGGAAAGGAAACAGAAGCACGCGTCTGTTTCCCGAGTTATCGATCTTGACACTGTCCCTATGTTGTCTCCCCTCTAATGAGGCGGACCGGGTTGCGGGGTCGTCATCTTCAGTTTCTGCTGCAGTAGTTTGTGTCGGGGAATGAACGAAGGCCTGGAGGTGCAGTGTCTCGCTGTCTCAGCGTCTTCAGTTTGTTTGTCTGAGTCCGACTGTCCGTCTCTTTCTTCGTCTTTCTCTCAGTCTTTGTCTTTGTCTCTCTCTCTCTCTCTCTCTCTCTCTCTCTCTCTGTATGTCTCCTCCCTTCTCTTTGTCTGTCTCTCTCTCTTGCCCACCTTCTCTCTCTCTGTGTGTCTCTGCTCTTTCTGCTTATCTGTCTGTCTCTGTCTGTCGGTCTGTCTGTTTGTCCACTGTTTTCTGTCTGTCTCTCACTCTTTTTCTCTGCCTGTCTGCCTGTCAGTCTGTCTGCCTATCAGTCTGTCCATCTGTCTGTCTGTCTGTCTCTCACCATCCCCTTTTCTCCCTCGCTCGCTGACTAGTTTCCTCCTGCCCTACGCCGCTGTCTGGGGGTTGTGAGGTCTGGTGCCGGACGTCCCGCTCACTAGAGGAAAGTGATGTGCAACTCGATCACCCTTCCTTTCCAGGTGTAGTGATCCCCGTGTAGCCACTGTCTAGTACGCCAGGCTGTAAGGCTGTTGCAATGGACCCTCCTACATTACAGTGCCCACAGCAACGCCTTCCCGTGGCGTCCCTGTTTTCCACAAAGCTCGCTGTGTCTTGGCGCGACCGAGTACCCGACGGTATAACTGGGCGGGCATGCTGAGCCTGCACCCTGGTTGCGAATCTGCCTAGGGGAAGGAAATCTCTTATTCCAAAACCCGGGTGGATGGGACCCGGCAGCCTTGGCAGGCCACTCATCTAGGACAAGGAACAAGTCTGATGCTAAAAACCCGCGAAGTGCCTAGGAGCGCAGGACAAACTGGAAGCGCGAAGACCCTGGGTCCATGGACGCTCCAGCATCCAGCATCCGTGCCCCGGCCATTGGATGAAGGCTCCGCTGCCTTGTTGACGCCCTCGGGAGAAGGAAAGGCTATGGGAGTAAACCCAGAGAGAAAATCCGGAGTGGAGCCCCTAAGGCGGTTGGACGTCAACTTCTGACTTCTTTCCGGCAGCTCCTGCAGCCCGACCAGTGCCAAACGTCGTGCCCCGCACTCCTTTGGAGCTCACTGGCGAGGCCGAGAGGGGGATACTGATGTATGGGCAACACAGCATCTCCATCTTGCGCCCTGGAGAGGTCACTCCAGCTTCAATGCTTCAGCGAAGAACCAACACGGGAGACAGCAGTAACGGGTTATAAGTCCACACTCGATTGTCGTAGAATAGGATGCCACGGGTTGTCTCCGATGGTGGGAGGGATCATCGAGTTCCACTGGTCAGCTACCGCCCGCCTCAAGCTGGACAGTCCCCAGCCAGTAAGGTGCTGACTCGCCAACGTCTGCCTGCTTCAATGGGTGCTTGGAGCTCACATGTGTAGGCATGACAAGCAGACGGAAACATTGCACCAGGCAATTCAAGAAAACCAAAGAAGTTTCCAGCACTTCGTTTTGAAAGCTGGAATGTGAGAATCATGTGCCCAGGAATCTCAGACGACCTTGCACAGGTAAAATACATCCAGGAAAACTGCTATCATAGACAGGGAGCTTACAAGACTCAACGTGAGCATTGAGGCCCTCCAAGAAACCAGACTACTCTCTAGTGGCTCTCTCAGGGAAGACAACTACACGTTTTTTTCTGGAAAGGGAAAAAAAACACCCAGTGAACCACGAATACATGGAGCTGGCTGTGCAGTAAAGAACAGCCTTCTGGCATCAGTGGAACCCCAAACAGGTGGCACAGATCGTATCCTGTCAATCAGCTTGGCTACAGCTGCAGGATTTGTCAATATCTTCAGCATCTATGCTCCTACTCTGAGTAGTTCAGAAGACATCAAGGACCATTTCTATAATGAGCTTGACACTCAGGTTGGCAGGGTACCGAAATTGGAGCCGCTGTTCCTTCTTGGCGATTTCAACGCCCTGGTTGGATCTGATCACCAGTTGTGACCATCTTGCATCGGTCACCACGGGGTTGGAAAGTTGAACGACAATGGACAGAGGTTGCTGGAGCGGTGCTCATACCACAGCCTTTGCGTCACCAACACCTTCTTCTAGTCCAAGCCCCAACAAAAGTGTACTAGAAACACCCGAGGTCTCATCGCTGGCACCAACTGGATCTTGTGGTCACAAGACGCTCAGCTGTGAACACTGTCCACGCAACGAGAAGCTACCACAGCGTCGACTGCGACACTGATCATACACTCGTATGCAGCAAAGTGAGGATACAACCACGCAAGTTGCACCGTTCCAAAAGAAAAGGTCATCCCCGCATCAACGGTGCAAGAACAGGATACCCTGATCGCAGACAGGAATGTGTAGCTGCAGTCGAAGAGACACTCCAAGACTTGCCAGAACAGGATGCCGCAGCAAAGTGGAATACCATCAGAGATGCTGTCTACGATGCCGCCATCTTAGCAAGTAGAATAAGGAAGAACCAGGACTGGTTTGATGCCAACCTCTCTGAAATGGAGCCGGTCATTGAAGCCAAGCGTGACGCTCTTCTGGCAAACAAGAAATCCCCCAGTGAGAAGATGCTCGCAGCATTAAGAACTGCACGGAGCAACACACAGAGGGTCGCAAGACGATGTGCCCATGACTACTGGCTGCAACTGTGCGAGGACATCCAGCGTTCAGCCGACTGCGGAAAAATGTTCGTGGTATGTTTGATGGGATGAAGAAGGCAGCTGGACCAGAAGTGAAGAAAACTGCTCCTCTGAAGTCTTCAATAGGCATGACAATCACTGACCGTGATCAACAGAAAAAGCGATGGGTCGAACACTACTCAGAGCTCTACTCCAGGGAAACAGTAGTCACTGACGCTATCCTTGACGCCATCGATGACTTGCCTGTGATGGAAGAACTGGACCAGGTGCCCACGCTTGAGGAACTCGGCAAAGCCATCGACGTGTGTTCCCCAGTAGAAAAGCACCAGGAGGTGACGGGATTCAACCTGAAGTGATCAAGGATGGGAAGTCAGCGCTGCTGCAGCCCCTTTACGACCTGCTTTGTCTGTGCTGGAGGGCAGGGTGCAGTCCCTCAAGACATGCATGATGCCTCCATTGTGACTTTCTGTAAGAACAAAGGCGACCGCAGCGACTGCAACAATTACAGAGGGATATCCCTCCTGAGCATAGTCGGAAGGTATTCGCTCGCATTCTCCTCACCAGGCTCCAGACACTGGCTGCTCGAGTGTACCCAGAGTCCCAGTGCGGCTTCAGGACAGGCCGGTCAACTACTGGTATGATTTTCTCAGTGCACCAGCTTCAGGAGAAGTGCAGAGATCAGGGCATGCCACTGTATCTGGCATTCATTGATCTAACGAAGGCTTTCAACCTTGTCAGCAGAAAAGACCTCTTCCGTCTCGTCTCCTGGAGAAGATCGGCTGTCCTCAGCTGCGCAGCATGGTTTTTTCCTTCCACGAGGACATGAAGAGCACAGTTATGTAGGACGGGTCTCGCTCAGAACCCTTCTCCATCACAAACGGAGTAAAACAGGGTTGTGTGTGCTCGCGCCGACACTTTTCAGCATCTTTTTTCTCCATGCTTCTGAAGTACGCCTTCATCTCCTCGCAAGATGGAATCTACCTGCACACACGCTCTGATGGAAAGCTGTTCAACCTCGCCCGCTTGAGAGCCAAAACTAAGGTGTCCCAGATCCTCACCAGAGAGATGCTCTTTGCTGACGATGCAGCACTTGCCCCATACACTGAAGAGGCCCTGGAGAGACTCATGGACAGGTTCGTTGATGCATGCAAAGAATTTGGATACACGATCAGTCTGAAGAAGACCAAGGTCTGCACACAGGATGCAAGCCACACACCCTCTATCAGTATCAACGACTACACCCTGGAAGTGACTGAGGACTTCACGTACCTTGGGTTGACCATCTCTACCAGCCTGTCACTTGACAAAGAGATCAACCGGCGGATAGGAAAAGTCGCAGCAACCTTGGCCAAGCTGTCCAAAAGGGCGTGTGACAACAAAAAAGCTCACAGAGAATACCAAGATGCGTGTCTATCATGCCTGCATACTCAACACTCTCCTGTACCGCAGCGAGACATGGACCACCTACGCGAGGCAGGACGCCGTCTGAACACCCTCCACATGCGCTGCCTCAAACGCATTCTGGGCATCACCTGGCAGGACCGAGTACCGCACAGCGACATCCTGGCCAGGGCTGGAATCCCAAGCATGTTCGCCATGCTGAGCCAGAGACGTCTACGCTGGCTTGGGCACGTAAGGCGCATGGAAGATGGGCGTATTCCCAAGGACCTACTCTACGGCCAACTTGCCACTGGGACCCAGACGCACAGGACGCCCCACTCTCAGGTTCAAGGATGTGTGCAAACGTGACATGAAAGTGTGCAACATTGATCCTGATGCCTGGGAAACAGCTGCCGACGACCGTGACTGCTGGCGTCAAATGGTGCAGAGAGGAATCATACAGGAGGAGGAGGAGAGAACCCAGCAGGCAGCAGAGAAACGAGCACGCGGCAAACAGCGATCAGCCTCTGCTTCTTCCCAGTCGTCCTGCTTCGTCTGCACCAACTGCAACAGAGACTGTCACTCCAGAATTGGGTTGCACAGCCATACCAGACGCTGTTCACAACCCTAGGAGAAACCTCACTTGGCGCATCAAGCATTGTCCTCCAGGACTGCATTACCAACACAACACACAGATTACATGTCAACCTAAACAGACTGATACAGAGTTGACACAGACTACAGATTGATACAGAGTTGACACAGACTACAGATTGCATGTCAACCAGACAGATACAGAGTTGACAGAGACTACAGATTACATGTCAACCCAAACAGACAGATACAGAGTTGATACAGACTACAGAGATTTAATGTCAACCCAGACAGATACAGAATTGACACTGACTACAGATTACATGTCAACCTAACAGACAGACGCAGACAATCTAAACAGATGGATACAGAACAGCAAGGACGTACTACAACCAGGACACAGACTATAGATCATACAAACAACCTAAACAGAGAGACACTGAGCAGCAAGGGCATGATACAACCAGGACACAGACTATAGATCATATAAACAACCACAACAAAAATCAGTACAGAGAAACAAGGATCTATTTAACCAGCTTATAGACTACTGATTAGACAAAGAACCTGATCAAACTGATGCAGGCGAACAAAGATCTGAGATAACCAGGGCACACTGCTATTATTCAAAGAACGTAACACCCCAGCGCTGGCAAACATGGGTCTGATACAACCAGCATACAGACAGCTGCTTATATAAAGACTCTTCACATACTGATACACAGAAACAAGAATCTGATACATACAGCTTACAGACGGCTGATTATATAAAGAATCTTCACATACTGATACACAGAAACAAGGAACTAATACATCTAGTATGCAGACGGCTGATTATAGAAGGAATCTTCACATACTGATACACAGAAACAAGTAACTAATACATACAGTATACCGACGGCTGATTATATAAAGAATCTGCACATACTAATACACAGAAAAACAAGAATCTGATACGATTTGCACACAGACGCGTAAACTACTGATTACACAAACAATCTAAGCAGAGTGATACAAAGACATGATGTAACAACAATACCACAATATACAGGAATTGCATGCAATTAATAAACCGTTTTTCATCTCTATCCTTCTTTTCTGTTCTTCCTCGTTTTCTTCTCTTTCGTACAAAAAACACAATACTTGTGAAAACAGGTTGAACTGAACAAACTATCTGTGAAGATACTCAGACGATTCAAAAATAGAAGAAAAAAAAAAAGATGCAAAGCATATGAACGTACTTTCTATAATCAACATACTTACAAAATTTTCAGAAAGATAGGCCAGGAACTTTCTGAGATTTTCCATCAGAAGAAAACCATTATGGGCCGTTAGTAACGGCTATAACGGTAAACTTAAACATCGGGCATCTCTGTGACGCATAATGAACATACCTACAAATTTTCAGAAAGATCAGCCACTTACTTCCTGAGATATTCCATAAAAAAACAAAAACCGTTATGGGTCGTTATAGCCGTTAGTAACGAACATAACGGTAAATTAAAGGTTGGGCATGATTCGTGACCCATAATGAACATACCTACAAATTTTCAGAAAGATCGGCCAAGTACTTTCTGAGACATTCTATAAAAAAAGAAAAACTATTATGGGCCGTTACAGCCGTCAGTAACGGCTATAACGGTAAACTAAAACATCAGGCATCATCCATAAGCCATAGTGAACATACCTGTTAATTGTCACAAAGATCGGCCAAGTACTTTCTGAGATATTCCATAAAGAAGAAAAACCGCTACAGCTGTTAGTAACGGCTACAACGTTAAAGTAAAACATCGGGCATCATCCGTGACCCATAATGAACATGCCTGCTAATTTTCACAAAGATCGGCCAAGTACTTTCCGAGATATTCCATGAAGAAGCAAAACTGTTACAGGCCGTTACAGCCATTAGAAAGAAGAAAAAACCGTTAGTAACGGCTCTAACGGTAAACTAAAAATCGCTTGTTATTCCTGACCCATAATGAACATACCTTCAAATTTTCCGAATGATCGGCCAAGTACTTTCGGAGATATTCCAAAAAGAAGAAAACCCGTTACAGGCCGTTACAGCCGTTAGGAACGGCTATAGTGGGGTAAACTAAAACATCAGGCATCATCCGTGACCCATAATGAACATACCTGCTAATTTTCACAAAGATCGTCCAAGTACTTTTGGAGATATTCCATCAAAAAGAAAAACCGATCCAGGTCGTTACAGCCGTTAGTATCGGCTATAAGGGGGCAAACTAAAACATCAGGCATCATCCGTGACCCATAATGAACATACCTGCTAATTTTCACAAAGATTGGCCAAGTATTTTGTGAGATATGCCATAAAGAAAAAAAACCGTTACAGGCCGTTACAGCCATTAGAAAGAAGAAAAACCGTAAGTAACGGCTATAACGGGGTAAACTAACACATTGGGCATCATCTGTGACCCATAATGAACGTATCTGCTAATTTTCATAAAGGTCGGCCTTGTACTTTCTGAGATATTCCTTAAAGAAGAAAACCCGTTACAGGCCATTACAGCCGTTAATAACGGCTATAACGAGGTAAACTAAAACATCGGCATCATCCGTGATCCATAATGAACATACCTGCTAATTTTCACAAAGATCGGCCAAGTACTTTCCGAGATATTCCATGAAGAAGCAAAACTGTTACAGGCCGTTACAGCCATTAGAAAGAAGAAAAAACCGTTAGTAACGGCTCTAACGGTAAACTAAACATCGCTCGATCTTCACAAAGATCGGCCACGTACTTTTTGAGATATTCCATAAAGAAGAAAAAACCGTTACAGGCCGTTACAGCCGTTAGTAAGGGACGGACACACACACACACACACACACACACACACACACACACACACACACACACACACACACACACACACACACACAGCATTTCCTCGTTCCCATTCTAAAGTATTCCCTGTTCTATAAGAACTGGGAGCACAAAAACAGAAGAAAAATCATCAAAGTTTTGGTCGTAGACCATCTTCAGGAATGATGACATAAATGACAAATAAATACGTCTGAAAGTTGATTCTCCTCGGTTTATCATTATCATTATCATGATTACTTTTTAAACTCGCATTGTCTCCTTCCCAACGGCCTCATTTTCATTCAACACCCATCTTGTGTTGAATTTGAGAGGACAAGTGATAGCTCGTTCTTCGTTTTCATTGTCCTGAGTGTTGTTTACTTTGCCTAAAAAGAAGACCTAAGATATAAATAACCAGTACCCCAAAACACTTCCTCAGAACAGCATAATCTAGCAAACACCACGGTCAATCATAATATATTCTACTGGCAAAAAGTTAACGGCCACCTGTCATTTTGACGTTAGTGTCTGAGTGTGTAAATAATAGGCTTGAAACGAAGTCACAATGACCCAAACTTGGTTAGACATATTGAACAGATGTTCCTTAGCAGATCACAACACCTACAAACCCACTGCGGTATAAGGTGGAGCGCAGCTGCACGTGCGGAAACCACGTAAAGCCAGTAAAACGGGTGCCTGTGGGAGCAGATGAGTTTGAAAAAAAGGGCGAAATGCTCGTGGTCAGTCATGATGTATGTGCATGGCACCTCGTTCAGAACACAGATCAGACGCCGTTGGCCACAAATATGTAAACAGAACGGTCGTCTACGCCAGCCCAAAAAGCATGGCACAAAGGCAAAGATTGGCCCCTGCCGATCGTGGAAGTGCATTAGCGTTGATTGACGAAGGGATTTCTGGCCGTGAGGTGGCTTGGAGTCTGAACGTGTCCCATTCCACCATCCAACGTCTTGTAGAGAGGTTTCAGGCCACTGGCAGCGTGCAGGATCGGCAACGATCAGGCCGTCCTCGGTGTACCGACAGACATGCTGACCGATTCCTCCTGCTGTCTGCCCTACGCAATCTGACTGTCACCTCATCCACCTTAAGACATGAGCTCCTGCAGGCTGCAAATGTCAATGTCAGTAGAAGGACAGTTTTTAACCGTTTGCACGTGTTCGGGCTGTCATCCTGGAGACCAGCAGTCCAAATACCACTTACTCCAGCTCACAGCAGAGCACAGGCAGACTGGTGTCGTCATCACGTTCGCTGGACGAGGCAGCAATGGTCTCGAGTGCTGTTCACAGATGAGTCCCGCTTCACCTTGGCATTCAATGACGGCAGGACCCAAGTGTGGCAAAGGCCAGGAGAACAGTTCGTGAGGTGGATCGTTACGGAGGGGGTTCTGTGATGGTCTGGGGTGGCTTCAGTCAGCAAGACAGAACTGTCCTGTACGTCATTCAAGGCATGATGACAGGGGTGTGGTACCGTGACGAGATTGTGAGGCCGCTGATCCAGCCCGCCCTTCAGGCCATGGGTAACGCTACTGTTTTCCAAGACGTCAACGCCCGTCCACACCAAGCCCGTGTCGTGGACGATCATCTGCAGCAAGAGGGGATCATCCGGATGCAGTGGCCATCTCGCTCACCCGATCTGGCTCCAATTGAGCACCTCTGGGATGTCCTTGACGGCGGGTAGCCCACAACCCCCCCCCGCCTGTTGACGTGGCCCAGCTCACTCTCTTTCTGCAGCAGGAGTGGCAGGCCATACCGCGGGACACTCTTCGGACCCTAGTAGACTCCATGTGTGTCGACGTTGTGCCTCTTGCCTGGCGGCAAACGGTGGCTACACTCGGTACTGAATGGTGCAGTTTTCAGTTGTGGCTTATGTGACGATCCTGAGGAAGGGTAATTGGACATTACAGCCCACTGTCCGCGTTTGATTTGTTGATTTCGTGCAATGGTCCAATGAATTTGTTCTTGAATAAATTTGAAAGATTTTGCGTCCGTTCTTCTTAATATTGGCTGTCGTGTTTTGGTCTGGGAGACAGCGTTGGCAATGGCCCTTAACTTTTTGCCAGTAGTATACATAAGCTCGGCTAACTTGCTATGCCCTTCAGTTTTCATCAAAGTTCAATACTCTCTTTAAAAAAAGTCATTAAAGTAAACTCTATTTGTTTTTGTTTTAATGGTGTTGATTTCTAAATCAAGTTCATCGTCCACAGAATACAGTGTACGTAGAGTCACCTGACGACCTTTCCGGATCGGTGTGACGAAGGTAGACTACATGGCGTTTGGGCTTCAGCACTTCATCTACACCAGCTAGGGGTTTGCTGGAGGTCGTGGTGATTCATCTGACTCATGTGCAGTCTCAACGTTATGTGCTTGTAGTTGTGCTCATTCTTCATCTTGTCTATGTGTTGGTAATTGTTTCTATTCTTCCAATCTTCTGATGAGCGATCATCTAGTGTGGTAACTTCATCTGTANAAGGAAAGCTACAAACAGACAGTACATTGAAGGAAAGCTCCAAACAGACAGAGCTTGAAGGAAAGCTACAACAGACAGAGCACTGAAGGAAAGCTACAACAGACAGAGCACTGAAGGAAAGCTACAGACAGACAGAACACTGAAGGAAAGCTACAAACAGACAGAGCACTGAAGGAAACTCCAAACAGACAGAGCA
>JADBJO010004587.1:187485-193393 GCA_016801955.1 Conus betulinus
ACATGTAAAAACAAAACGAACTTCTGATTGATTCTGCACCTTTAAACACTGTTTTATCTCATGATCTCATTCAATAGCCTTTAAAATGATCAGAAAATGAAAAAAAATGCAATGAGGGAGGGACAAGACCCAAGGTAAAAATGTTCTTGTCTTTCTTCATTTTCTCAAAACCCGCATTTCACAGCATATACACACTGACATTCATGTGAGGTTTGTTCATTTATGTGGAGTAGTAGACTGTTCCCCTTTGGCATGCTGCTTTTAGGTGCTTTTATCTTTATTTCTAAAGAAGGATTTTTATTTTTCTTTGATTTTGTTGCATGTATGCTGATATTTGTAAATTATACCGTTAAAAAAAGTTCACTTTTAGGATTTTTTTTTTCTAAAAAATAAAAGTTGGCCTGTATGATAAAAACCTCTCTTTGCAACAAAGATAATATGAATATCTACATAACAAAACAAACAGCAAAAGTCTATGTCCAATACTTATCACACAAACTCAATAACAAGTTTTTTGTTTGGTGGCCATATTGGAAAAAATCAACCACTTCACCTAGGAGCATGAAACATACACCATTGGATAGAGAAAAAAAAAAACAATATATTTATCAAAAATGCTACCTTCAGTGAGGAAATCAACACAGTTCACATGATGTAAGTAATCCAAAAAATGATATACACATTTGCAGAAAAAAAACAAAAACTTTTTGTGCACACTGTAATCCACTTCTTCATGCTCTCTATCCTCCCACACAAGTTCAGTTACACTTCTGAGCACTTGGTATGACCTACAGAGATTCATGACAACTGCATAAAACACAAGAATTTGACCACAAAATGCTTTTTTTCACTCAAAATCGTGTGATCGTGTGTGTTCAAAATCGTGTGATCGCGGGAACTGACAGTAGGACAATTTAAAAACCCGTACAGAATACACGAAGAAACGATTGAAGGGAAGAAACTGCAAAAAAGGCCCTAAGCTGTCCCTGAAACGAGATTTGTTGCCCTTTAATAAAGGCAGTATGATTTAAAAATCGTCAAACTCTGTCGGAAGTTTGCATCCGACACGCCTTCAAGCGATGTGACAGTATCGGAACCCCGTTTCCGACAAGACTCGATCGAGTATTAAATGAACAGGATATCATCTAGTTTCTCTTTACATGAAATCATTCGGTGTAGGGAGTACAAATGAATGCTCCCTAAAAAATGCGTAGCAGCAGAATCAAAATCCCACAGCTCAGAACCATGTTGTGACATTGGCTGAATCTGAATATCAAAGAATTTCGAAAAACAAAGTTGAATATCAAATAATTGTAAAAGCAAAAAGTCAGCGAGTTATAATCTAGGAGTGCTAATTTCATCAAAAATACACATAAAGCATATTAAGCTCTACTTGCGAGATCTGTACAAGCAAAGATAAATCTTCAGCAGGTAAAAAAGTAAATATTAAGGTATTTGTAAGTATTCACTGCAGGCGTATAGACTCCATTTTTATGTGCACCTTTCTACAGCGGCAAGTTAACCAACCTCTCTGTAAACACAGTACTACTTTATTCATCTTTGTCTTTACCTGCAGTGTGCAGAGCAGCTCTTTTTCTAAACTATCCACATGAGTTTTGTAAACCCATTTAAAGCAACATCGTTTGCTAGAAGAAGAAAGAATGAAAATCTCAAATGAAATACATATATTCTTAATGAACTTTGCGCCCTGTTGACCAGAATCAGTAAATTCGTATGGTCTATTCATTAACAAACGAGGCAGACAACATAAGACTGCACACCTCCCCCAGCTTAACACTAGTCCTGCTGTTTGTATACTCAAAGACCCACCACTTTCTCGCTCTAGCTCTTATACAGTCATACATGCCCATGACACATTGATACGATTTTTCTCTTAGTCCACTCAAACCAGTATAAACCATAAACTACTCCTATTAACGGAATGGAAGGCACTTCAAAATCATATAAAAGCAGCATACGATAATTTACGATTCAAACAAAACCGTTTCTGCGCAAATGCCATCAAAGTAAAACATATCATCTATTGTTGAAAAGTTCCGATTGAAACCAGCTTGGCTTTCACCAGTAAAGATCTTTTGTTCTACCCTGCCCCGCAGCCTTCTGCTGACAACAATACTGTACAGTTCAGTGAAAATGTTACACAAAGACATTCCTCTGTACTTGTTTGGATTATCAGCGTAACTTTTTTTTTTTGTCTATATAAAGGCAGAACAATGCATTCAATCCAACAATTCAGAAAACACACCCTCTATCAAACGGAGCATTATAAAAAACGTTGTGAAGAAACCTAACAACTCATATTTACATGCACAATTCTTTTAAAAGACATCGTCTAAAACTCATCCAAAACTTTGTTAAAAATCTTTCCACTGTAAATCTCAGATCCGATGAAAAATGTTAACCTCTTTCAAGAACTCAAAGATCGCGTCAGGCGGAACATCTCTGAACAAGGTTTTCATGGAATCTGCTGTAAAATGTTTGTGTCTCACATCGTGCAAATCCCAACACTCTAAAAGAATATGTTTCATTGTGAGTGGCACATGACACGGATGCACCAAGGAAGAGAGAGAGAGAGAGAGAGAGAGAGAGAGAGAGAGAGAGAGAGACGCACACAAATAGACTGACAGACTGAGACAGACAGACACAGACAGACACAGAGAGACACAGACAGACACAGACAGACAGAGAAAGAGGCAGACAGAAACAGAATGGGACCGGGTCAAACAGGCAGAGAAAAACGTTTAACGGAAAAAAACCCAAAACCAATTGTTTTGAAGAATTTTACCTCATCTAACGAACGATCGGCCGATCATTGCCTGTCTACGAACCAATCAGCCGACTAATTAACCAGCTACCCAGCTATATTAACGGTGACTTAACTAACCGACAAATTATCTGATTATCGACTGAGTGAGTTCTCTGTCCTAATAGGGCGTGGGGGGGGGGGGGGGGGGGGTTGGGGGGGGGGGGGGGGGGGGGTGATGGAAGGTGGGCGGATTCTTCAGCGTATGATCTCTCTCTCCCTCTGTCTGTCTGTCTGTCTGTCTCTCTTTCTCTCTCATATTTGTACTTTCTTACTTTACTCTAATTTTTGTCTTTGCTTCCTTTTGTTCACACACGTGCGCGCGCGCGCACACACACACACACGCATTATATATATATATATATATATATATATATATATATGCGTGTGTGGTGTGTGTGTGTGTGTGTGTGTGTGTGTGTGTGTGTGTGTGTGTGTGTGTGTGTGTGTGTATTTGTGTGTGTGTGTGTGTGTGTGTGTGTGTGTGTGTGTGTGTGTGTGTGTGTGTGTGGTGTGTGTGTATTTGTGTGTGTGTGTGTGTGTGTGTGTGTGTGTGTGTGTGTGTGTGTGTGTGTGTGTGTGAGTGTGTGTGTGTATGTATTTGTGTGTGTGTGTGTGTGTGTGTGTGTGTGTGTGTGTGTGTGTGTGTGTGTGTGTGTGTGTGTGTGTGTGTGTGTGTCTCCTTTCCCTTTTACTACTTCATTCTTTCCCATACATCTTTGCTCTTGTACTCGTTTTATGAAACACTTCTTCGTCACCCTTTCCGCCCTACCCTCTTTGTTTTTCCTGTCTTTTCTGCCCTTTCTCTCATTGTTCTCCTTCTCTTCACTCTCCCTTTGTCTTTTCACTTTGAGGCTGTTGATCCTTCATCTCACATTATCTTTCTTTTCGTTCTTCTTCGTTTCCCTTCTTCTCTTCTTTGTCTTTCATTATTCTTCATGTCATTCCTTTTCTTTTGTTTTTTTCCCTTGTGCTACAGATTCAAGACTTTCATTCATTCTCTGCTCCGTCTCTGCTTGCCGGCGATTTTTTTTTTTTTTTTAAACTTCCCCACTTTGGTCTTTAACCACAATCAGGCGGTCCCTAAACTGAATGAAGCCAGACAAAAGAATTTAACCGTTTTTATTAAAAAAGCGCTTCTCGAGGGACATTATTGGATAAGGGAACGTCATCTTGGGAGATTCTTCCCAGATGATCTCAGCTTTCACGAATGTACATATCTCCCAATGATGTGAAGGAAGCAGAGAAGGGGAGGGGGGGGGGGGGGGGGTGGGAGGAGGAAAGGGAGGGGGGGGGGGGGGGGGGGGGGGGGGGGGAGGGGGGGGTGGGGAGGGGGGGGGGGGGGGGGGGGGGGAGGGGGCGTCTGGAAGGGGTTAATGGTGGACAATTGGGGAGGGAATTGCTGTGTGGGAAAGGGTGGGAGGGGAGAAGAGGAGGAGGTCTGTAATCCTTGTCATCCCACGTGATAGATCGCGCTTCCTCTTTCCTCCTCGTCTGGTTCTGTTCGTGTGCGTGTTGTGTTATTGTTGTTGTTGCTGTTTTGTCTGATCTTCCTTCTCATCTACTTCTACCACCACCACCACCACCACCGCCCACCACCCACCACCAAAACTACTACGATAACTACCGCTGCTGCTGCTTCTACTGCTGTTACTACTACTAGTATTATAACAACAACAAAAACTACTACTATTACCACTACTACCACCACCACCACCACCACCACCACCACCGCCACCTACTACTACTACTACCACCACCACCACCACCATCTCTGCCGCTACTACCATTTTGTGTAATTCTGCCTTGCCGTCTTTTTGCCGTTGTCTTCTATTGTTGCCTTTTCTTTTACTTGTTCTTCTTCGTGTTAATGTTGTTGTTGCCCTTCTTCTTCTTCTCCTTCTCTTCTTCTTCTCTTCTTCTTCTCCTTCTCTTCTTCTTCTCCTTCTTCTTCTTTCTCTCCTCCTCCTCCTCCTCTTTCTTTCTTCTCTTCTCCTTTTTCATTTTTTTCTTTCTGGTACTTGTGGTTGTTGTTCTCGTCATTTGTATTCCTATTTCATGCAAAGGCAGTTCAATGAAGAAGGATGAATAATCACAGAAGAAAGAGGATCTGTTTTAATTCCGTCAGCCTCCTTCCAGATCATCGGATGTTAACCTAACCTCACAGTTATCGCCCTTGTAACGAGCTGTGAAGTGAAGGTACACAGTGTCCTTCTATTCTTCAAGGCATGAAAGAAACACCTTTCCAGACGACATAGGATTAATGCTGAAATAAGACTGCTTTCCAAAGCTGATTTGCATAAAATGTGAAGATTGTGAGATTTAATCATTTACCATTCGTAACTCCTGGCAACTATAGCATGTTGTACCTGCTTGTCAACTTGAATCGTTTGCCAGTCGTTTACACCATAATGTAAATAGGATGTTGTACCTGTTTAATGAAGTACCGTGTCAAGTTGTGAGTGCGACCCATTATCTCCCCTTTCCCGTCGCGTTCAATCAGTGTGTTTTTTTGGTTTTTAGCTTGGCCTATATTGATTCCTTGTCAGCTATTTTACAAAAGCTAGGTCGGATTTCCGATAAAAAAGTAAAATTTTGAATAGGGGAGCACAGCTTCGTCTGCCTTACAGGCTTTTTTTTTTGACACATACAATCAGCACATGACACTCAAAATCGTCTCTTCTGAAAGTTAATTTTGTGAGGGTGAAGTCGATTTTGTGCAACGTCAGCTGTTTCCTTCGTGTTAAAAGACTAGCTATGTTTTCAGGTTGGGTTTGTGATCTGCAGTCTTTAACACTGGTTTGACAGTCTTCGGGTCAGGCTGGTTTGTGATCTGCAGTCTTGAACATTGGTCTGATAGTCTTCGGGTCAGCTCGAACTGGGACCGAACGTTCCAAAGAGGGGAGTATCGAGGCTGGTCAACTGCTGCTGATCTACAGATGTACTCAACATCTTCAAATCGCGTATCTGCGTTGGGGTGAGGGGAGGACCCCACCCCCCTGGAGTCCGGTGTGTTCGTTCTGCAAGTCTGCGAGGCAGTGTAGGGGCCTGCAACCTGCAGATTGATGGTTTCCCATCTTCTGT
>JADBJO010004588.1:0-5000 GCA_016801955.1 Conus betulinus
GTATTGGTTGGGCTGGTGGGGGGGTTGATAGTTGGGCTGGTGGGGGGGGGGGGTTGGGCTGGGGGGGGTTTTGGGTTGGTGGAGGTGTATGGTTGGCTGGTGGTGGGGGGGGGGGGTGTATGGGTTGGGATGGTGGGGGTGTATGGTTGGGCTGGTGGGGGTGTATGGTTGGGCTGGTGGGGGGGTGTATGGTGGGACTGGGGGGGGGGTGTATGGTTGGACTGGGGGGGTGTATGGTTGGGCTGGTGGGGGTGTATGGTTGGGCTGGTGGGGGGTGTATGGTTGGGCTGGTTGGGGGTGGGTATGGTGTACGGAATGGAACTCGAGCTAGATTTGTTGAAGTGAAATTTCACGCTAGATTCCTCAGAGTGATTTACACCAGATTCGTCAGAATAAAATTCACACCAGATGCCTCAGAGTGAAATTCACGCCAGATTCCTTTATGTGAAATTTTAAGCAAAAAAAAAAAAAAAAAAAAAAACTGTAATGGAATTCGTATTAGATTTTTCAGAGTTAAATTCAAGCGAGATTTTTTTTTTTTCACAGTGATATTCAAGCTACTTTTCTTTTCAGAGTGAAATTCAAGCGAGATTCTTCTGCATGAAATTCACGTTCCGCTCCACGGAAAGAGCAAGCAAACACTCGTCAGTGCCACTTAACATAAATACATTTTCAACTTTTCATTTTTCACGCCTTCGTGTGTGCCCATGTCTTGACCACGGGTCAGGTGGGAGATTCGAACCACAGGCCCCCTGATTTTCTCACATCGCCCCAGTAAGTATCTCCCCCCCCCCCCCCCTCCCTTCCCTGGGTGCCACCTTGTCCACCATGAGGAGACACGATGACAACTACCTGGACGATTCTCAGTCAGACGAGAAATTCTGCAACCGCAGACAAAACTGATCCCACCCTCAGCTTTCACCATACCCGGCGCCTCAAGTCATGGGGGGGGGGGGGGGGGAATCACTACTCCCAAACAGACAGACCGACAGACAGACAGGCTGACTGACAGACAGACAGACAGACAGACGGACAGACGCAGAGCCGTCGGACGTGAGGGGGCGTGCGTTTTCCTCATGATATTATTGTGTGTTTTTTTTTGTCCCGCCCACTCAGCACGAGAGAGACTGGCGGACGGTCAGTGCGACAGAGAGAGAGAGAGAGAGAGAGAGAGGGAGAAGAGAGAGAGAGAGAGAGAGAGAGAGAGAGATGCGCAGACAGTATGGACAACCTCACTGACCACCGTGACTTTTTTTTCCCCTCTTTGAAGCAGTGTCATCGGCAGATCTGAGGAACCACACGCACGAGCGAACGCACGATCCTGTGTATAGTCGAGCGAGCACGCGCAAGCGCGTGCGCGCCCTCTCTCTCTCTCTCTCTCTCTCTCTCTCACACCACACACACACACACACACACACACACACACACACACACACGAACACATACCCCCCCCCCCCCCAACACACACAAACACACACATCCTCTCCCTCCTCCCCCACCTCACACATAAACACACAAGAAAAAAAAAAGAGAGCCCGAGCCAGTGGGGGAAGGGGTGGGGATGGTGGGGGTGGGGGGCGTACAGAAGAGGAGGGGAGGGAGGGGGGGGGGGTGTACGCCTTGTTGTCTAGACATACGAGTTTTTATCTTTACAGTGTGGCGACTGGCGAACGGGTCACCGAAAAAAGACCACCTCCTCCTCTGAGAGAGAGAGAGGAGCGAGAGAGAGAGAGAGAGAGAGAGAGAGAGAGAGAGACAGACAGACAGACAGACAGACAGACAGAGACAGAGAGACAAGAGACAGAGAGAGACTGTACATGCGTGCATGCGTGTGCACATGTGTGTGTGTGTGTGTGTGTGTGTGTGTGTGTGTGTGTGTGTGTGTGTGTGTGTGTGTGTGTGTGTGTGAGTGTGTGCGCGCGCGCGCGCGCGCGCGCGCACGCGCGCGTTTGTGTATATGAATGCTAGGAGTTCATGTGATCAAGAACACGCGAATACCTGCGTGCACGTGGCCATATTCACAAGAACTCCTTGCATGCGCGCGCACACGCACACACAGCCCCCCCCCCCCACAACCCCCACCCCCCCCCCACACACACACCTCAGTAAATGACTGAAACAGTATGTTGTCAGACTAAACTTGGGCTGTACTGAGCACACACACACACACACACACACACACACACACACACACACATACATACACGCAAGCACGCGCGCGCACACGCACGCACGCACACACACACACACGCACGCGCGCGCGCGCGCGCGCGCGCACACACACATCTTGACTATTGACCGACACTTTATTTTTAGATTAACCTTTGGCTCTACTGACCGCCATTTGGGATTTTTTTTTTTTTTTTGTGCCCCAATAATTACTTCACTGAAAACATTCTTTCTTCGAGACTGAAAGCTTCTCCGAATGTGATTTGCATTCAATTTTTTTTTCTGCGTACGCAGGCTGATACTCCTGCGGACACTCCCTGTATAGACAGGAAGGGATTAATCCCATCTACCCAACAAAGGGAGTGGAGTTTTTGTGTGTATGACCGTGTTTTTTTTTTATTTTTTATTTTTTTATTTTTATCCCGCCATCAAGACAGCCACACTCCAACTTCGGGGAAGGTGCATGCTATGTGTAACGTGTCATCCCCATACCAAGGGCCAAAATGGCCTTCTCTACCGAAAGCTGGTGATGGGATTTGACGTGTGTGCAAGATGCTATGCATGCGTTCACACACGGAACCTCGGTTTATAGTCTCCTTCGAAGGACTGTATGGGAAATGGAGTCAGAACCAATGTTTAACTCCGAGGAAAAAATCCCCCTGTACCAAAACGGTCCGGCGGAGATTCGAACCTGCAACCCCAGGATCACCAAGATTACGAGTCCGGGCGCTCTACCACTGAGCTATTCCGGCGCCCTGCACTCGATATGATTAAAACAGCTCACAGCATATACATTTTGAACTGACAGTATTCACTGTGATCGCGTAAAGTAAGGAGTACAGAAGAAAGGAAATATTAAAAAAAAAAAAAAAAAAAAAAAAAAAAAAAAAAAAAAAACGACCGAGATTCTGATAGATATTACCACACAGACTTATGTTAGGTGTATTTTGAGGCAAGTTGATGTTCTAGAGTGAGTGTGTGTGTGTGTGTGTGTGTGTGTGTGTGTGTGCGTGCGTGCGGACGGGGGAGGGGGGGTGCGCGTGCGCGCGCGCATGCGTGACTTTGTGTGTGTGTGTGTATGTGTGTGTGTGTGTGTGTGTGTAGCGGCTGACACACGAGCCTCCCCGCCCGTACGGTTGAGCCGAAACGTTTGAACCTGTGCGGTCTGACCAGTCAGTGTCGAACGGACGGAGTGCTTCACTGCCGCTTCAAAACGACTGTACAATTGAATACAAAGCTTTTTCTCGAATATTCAGATTCTTATAATTTTTTGAATTGACATTCCAAAGCACATCATGGCCTTGGTACAATTCAATTAATTGTTTGGTCTCTGAATCGGACAGTTGACCACCTTGCTGGAAGACGCCATTGTTTCCATGTGCCAAGGGTGTCGGGCTCAATGCTGAGCGTTGATTGGTTGGAGGATACTAGCTGTCCGTTTCGAATAGATCACGACGTATCTCGAACGGTCGGGGTTGAACTTGATGCCGAAGGCCGTTTGAGACGTACGTTTACTGTGACACAC
The DNA here is from genome assembly GCA_016801955.1 of Conus betulinus. Lineage (NCBI taxonomy): Eukaryota > Metazoa > Mollusca > Gastropoda > Neogastropoda > Conidae > Conus > Conus betulinus. Next base: position 3,695 of record JADBJO010004588.1, read on the forward strand.
GCTGCGTTTGGGATCGATCAAAAACTTACTTGGAGAACACTTCGACCAAGGTCGCCCTGTCTTCATCAGCTCACTGTTGCTGTTGTGGCAGCGAGGCCTGGTGGGGCGACTGTGTGTGGGGGTGAACGGTTGTAAGGATCTGATTGTGATTGATGGGGGGGGGGGGGGGGGGCATTCAAAGCCTTGGTCTCTGTTTAGGCTGGGGCGTCTGGTCTTGATTGCGATGGCTTCTTTAACTTTTCTTTTTTTGTGAGGAAGGGCTCTGTAGATAAGATCTTGGTTTCTTGGGGGCTGAAACTGTGGCCTGTGGCTTGTAGGTGGTGTATGGCAGAAGTAGATCGGTTTTGGTGTTCCTGTAGACGGGTGGTGAAGCGGTCTTGCTGTCTCGCCAATGTAGGTATGGGTACAGTCTTGACACCCTACCTGGTACACTACACCACACTGCTTGAGGGGGTCCGTTTTGTCTTTGACATGGGTCAGTTGCTGGCGTATGGAGTTGGTGGGTTTGTGGAACACTTTGCATCCATGTTGTTGGAACTCGAGCAATCAGATCCGGACAACCGTTCACCCCCCACAACAGTCGCCCCACCAAGCCTCGCTGCCACAACAGCAACAGTGAGCTGAATATTCTCCAAGTAAGTTTTTTTACTCTGAGTCTGTAACTACTTTTCTAATGTCCGGTACTGGGTATAAAGACAAGCTTGGGGCATGCTTTTGGGGGGGGGGGGGGTGGGGGGGGGGAGTCCTTGTTTGTTCTGTGCTGTCATATCTGCTAGGCGATTCGGTGTCGTGTGCAGCATTCCTTTGGAAGTTATGGGGCGTGTATTTTTAATTCCATCATGGGAGAAAAGAGTTTGCTTGTTTGTTCTTTACGGTTTACTGTTCCCTATCTCATTTCGTTATTCAGTTTCTGTTTAAAACCAGAACAAGAAAATTTAGGGGAAAAAAAGAAGGGGGGGGGGGGGGGGGTGGGGGGGCTGACTGATAAACTGTGCTTGCAGCGGGGCGAGGCGAAAGTGGTGGTGGGGCGTGGGGGGGGAGGGTGGTGGAGTGGTGGGGATGGGGTAGACTTGTCTCCCTTTTCCATCGATAACCGAAAACTGTCGGTCTTTCTGTCTGGGTCATCCGGGCTTGCAGAAGACTCCACACAACACAATAGAGTGGGGAGGGTGTTTGTGGGCAAACAGACACATCGTGGAAGGGAGGGGGAGGGGGCGGAACCAGTTCGTACGGCGGGCGGAGAGCCAGGCACCGTTCAGTCCTATCTCTTTTAAGGGCCCACCACGCCGACCACACTCCACAGTTA
>JADBJO010004588.1:17500-25000 GCA_016801955.1 Conus betulinus
TTTTGAAGGGGGGGGGGGGGGGGAAGACAAAGAAGCAAGCAAAACATACCAGAAAAGGAGCGATTTTTTTTTTGTCCAGAATTTTCTCATAGCATATAAAATGTAACTTGAGACTGATTTTCCATCTATAGACCACAGCATCCCAGATTGAAATCGGATGACAGGGGTGTTACATTCCATGTCAATACGTGGTGAGGAAAGATAAATATACATAAATACATGTAACTTCGCAAACATTTTTTTACCGGACCTGTTGCAGCCTAAACCATGCTTGCCATGATAAATATGGTTGCAGTACGTGGTCAATATCATGCACAAAGCTGTTTTAGTCTGAATGACACGATTGATATGGTGCCCATTTCTTATCAAATCATAACGAGCCATTTCCATTAAATGGATGATATCCTTTCTCCGTGATGTCTCGGTGCCTCAGTGCCACTTCCAAATGTTGATGATCATCGAATCTTTACATGATCAGTTCACAACTAATTCATGAATTTAAAAAAAAAAAAAAAAAACTTCGCCCATAATAAGATCAAATTTCATTCTAAAAAAAAAAAATCTTTGCAGTTTTGGTAACTTCTTTCTTTTTTCTACTTTTAAATCAAATTTCAATCAAATAAGTTGAGAAATTATAGGTGCGCCACAAGAAGACAGTGCGCAGAGATTTTCAACTCATAAGGGTCACACACCCGTAAGACACAACAAATACATATACACAGTATTCATTATAACTTACAGCAATATAAGTGAAAGAAGAAGAAGATAAAAAAAAAAATGTAAAATGAAAACAGCTGACCTACTGTGCAAATGGTAAACAATGACATAACCATTCAATTGAATATGCAGATAATTACATGAAGACTTTTTTCTGGTCAGCTCAATTACATCGGAGAGAAGCAAGCGAAGGTGGGGGTTATACTATGATTAGAGGGACTAAATGGTTTATAGATGTCTACATTGGGCACGGAATATATATAGTCCACATGTAAACCACCGACATTTAAAAAAAAAATTTTCTCAAATACATATAATTTGGCGTTTCTTGCTTAAATCAACTACAAAAAAAAAAAAAAAAAAAAAAAAAAAGGCGTATTAGGAAACCAGTCGGCAACAAAATCATTATAGACCATATGTTTGCGCGCTATGTACTCTTCAATACTGTATTTGTATTTGAACTTATTAACAAAAGGCTTGCACATTGAGGCACATTTCCATTTGATTTACAGTGGTACAAGTATTCTTTAGCAGATATCAAAACGAAAAACAAAAATCTGATCAATGCTTATATCTTTATCAGAACCGAGAATAGCCAGTTGTTCTGTCATATATATATATATATATATATATATATATATATATATATATATATATATATATATATATAGATTAAATAAGTTTTGGTAACTTCTTCTCGCTGTCTTCGCTGTTTTTCTTTACAGAAAACTTCATTGAAAGCTGGTGACGACCTGCATCTAAGCATCATCACTATAGTATTGATATTAACGTTAGAGCATGATCGTTTCGAAGTCGACACTCGAACTATGAAACCGTAAACAAACAAAGAGAGAAACTGGGTCTTATGACTATAGTACTGATTTTTAATATTTAGAGCATGATCGTTTTGAAGTTGACACTCGAACTATGAAACTGGAAACAAACAAAGAGAGAAACTGGGCCTTATGACTATAGTACTGATTTTAATATTTAGAGCATGATCGTTTTGAAGTTGACACTCGAACTATGAAACCGTAAACAAACAAAGAGAGAAACTGGGTCTTATGACTATAGTACTGATTTTAATATTTAGAGCATGATCGTTTTGAAGTTGACACTCGAACTATGAAACTGGAAACAAACAAAGAGAGAAACTGGGCCTTATGACTATAGTACTGATTTTAATATTTAGAGCATGATCGTTTTGAAGTTGACACTCGAACTATGAAACCGTAAACAAACAAAGAGAGAAACTGGGCCTTATGACTATAGTACTGATTTTAATATTTAGAGCATGATCGTTTTGAAGTTGACACTCGAACTATGAAACTGGAAACAAACAAAGAGAGAAACTGGGCCTTATGACTATAGTACTGATTTTAATATTTAGAGCATGATCGTTTTGAAGTTGACACTCGAACTATGAAACCGTAAACAAACAAAGAGAGAAACTGGGCCTTATGACTATAGTACTGATTTTAATATTTAGAGCATGATCGTTTTGAAGCTGACACTCGAACTATGAAACTGGAAACAAACAAAGAGAGAAACTGGGCCTTATGACTATAGTACTGATTTTAATATTCAGAGCATGATCGTTTTGAAGCTGACACTCGAACTATGAAACTGGAAACAAAGAGAGAAACTGGGCATTATCACTGTAGTACTGATCTCAATGTTTACAGCATGATCGTTGTGAAGTTGACAGTCCATGAAACCGTAAACAAAGAGAGAAACTGCCTCTTCCCCATAATTTATGAATATACAACTTCTCTCTCAGTCGGTTTTTGTTGTTGTTGATGTTGTTGTTGTTGTTGTTGCTTTACATGTGGCATGTTATATGAATTGTTCATGAAATGGGGCACAATACACACCGAAAATATATCAGTGCATAAGTTCATCCGTTCTTCCGCTTTCATATCTTAAAACTAATCTTAGCTCTTCTTTTTCAACTACTATATACTGTCCCCCCCCCCCCCCCCCCCCCCCCCCCCCCCCCCCCCCCCCCCCCCCCCCCCCCTGTTTAGTTAGTTGCAATCATTACTGTTTTTTTTTTTTTTCAATTCATTTATTATTTATATATATTTTGCAATAGCGTCATGATCCTGATTTATGAGTTAGTGAAGCATTACTGTTCTTCCTGTCATTTTTTCTTTTCTCTTTTTGTTTTTGTTTTTTTTGTTTTTTTTTTGTTGGTTTTTTTTGTTTTTTTTTGTTTCTGTTCAGTTTGTGTTATTGGCGTTGACGTCGAAGCTGTCACGATTTCCATATTATACGTCAACATAACATATTAACAATATTTCACCACCGCTACAGCAACATCAACAGCAAGAAGAACAACAAATTAATAGCGATAATAACAATGGAAATCATAATAATAATAATAATTACAGTAATAATAACAATAATAATGAAAAATAACAACAATAATAATTGTAATATTAAAACAATGACGATAAAGTAATAGTTACTGTTATTTGATTTGAAACATCCTCAACGAGGATCACGTTTCTGCCGATGTCCCCCCCCCCCCCCCCCCCCCCCCCTCCCCTGTTGTTCAAATCTATCGTAATCATCACTGTTCTCATCCCCATTATCATCATTATCACTATTATCATTATAATCATCATTTTAAAAAAATCATTATTATCATAATTATCATCATCATCATTATTACTATTATTATTACTACTACTATTATCAGTATCATTATAAGTAAATTTTCAATCATTATTATTATAATTATTATCATTATTATTATTATATTTATCATTAATATTGCTACTATCATTATCATTATAATTATATTTTCTTTATTACTATAATCATTATCATATTATTACTATTATCATATTTATCATTATCATTACTATCATTATTGTTATTATTCACTAACCCATTCGTTCATTCATTGATTCACTGCTCTGCATTGTCAGTGGCGGTCCAATAGTTACAACACTTGTAGACTTCCATCTTCTTCAGCCCTTCCCTTGCCGCCATTTTAATCCTACCACCTCCCCTCCATCACCGCCACGACCACCACCCCTCTAACGTCCAACGCTGTAAGACTCGCATGACAATATTCCTGTTTTTATACAAATGATATTATCCCACCTCCATCTATTAAAAAAAAAAAAAAAATTATCCGTCTATAATGGTACGTAAAAAAAAAAAATAATAAAATAGCGGTAGACACTGGCGCAAGTAAATCATAGTACTTCTGTCATTATGAGAATGATCTTGCAGGAACACACACACACACACACACACACACACACACACACACACACCTCAATACATCCGTGTGTATGTGTGTGTGTGTGTGTGTGTGTGTGTGTGTGTGTGTGTGTGTGTGTGTGTGTGTGTGACATAATGATGGATGTGTGTGCGTGCGTGCGTGCGTGCGTACGTGCGTGCGTGCGTGCGTGCGTGCGTGCGTGCGTGCGTGTGTGTGTGTGTGTGTGTGTGTGTGTGTGTGTGTGTGTGTGTGTGTGTGTGTGCGCGTGTGTGTAAGAGAGAGAGAGAGAGAGAGAGAGAGTGTGTGTGTGTGTGTGTGTGTATGTGTGACATTATGATGGATGTGGGTGTGCATGTGAATGTGTGTGCGGGAAGTGTGTGTGTGTGTGTGGGGGGGGGGGGGGGGACGTCGAGAGAGAGGAACAGGGAAGGGGGGAAAGGGTGACGGTGGACAGCGCGCACGCACCTACACCCGCACTCAATATCCCACACTACGCTCACCAGAACAAAATAGATAGATGAATACATACTATAGATAGTTACATGTATCAAACAAACAAATAAGTGAATATATAACTTAATGAATACATGAAAAATAAGCCAGGAAAAGAAAACGAAACAAATATAAAACGTTATTAATATATTTCCCTGAGGAAAACCACCAAAACGACGCGGAACCACTCACCGCTGAGGAAGGGTACAAAACAGACAAACAAACAAAAGTTCAGACCAGCAAAGTAAAGTTAGATGTTTACAAGCCGGATGAGTGACAACAAAAATAAACAAGAATAATGAAACTACTACTATACTAGTAATATAAACATAATAATAATAATGATAAGAAGAAGAATGATTATAAAAACAATGATTACCATAACAACAGCAATGATAATGATGACGTTGATGTGTATGAAAATCATGATAAAGATTATGTAATAACAATAGTAATAATACTTATGATGATGATAATCTATATGATGATGAAAATATTAACATAAAATAATGATAAAAAACAGCATATCAATATCAGTTAAATTAATTTTGAAAAAATGATAACAACAAAAATGATAATAAGACGAATGATAAGCAAAACCCCCAACTTCTCATGAAATGATAAACATAAAAAATGATTCTAATGCATTTCTCACACGAACAACCAAAGAAACACCAAAATGACAACTGTAAACGAAAGTTCATGTAATGAATAACACACACACACACACACACACACACACACACACAGAGAGAGAGAGAGAGAGAGAGAGAGAGAGAGAGAAAGCACGTAAAGAAAGAGAACACAAACAGTAGTAACTGTTTATGTATAACTAGTGAATACAGGATTACACAAACGAATGAAAAACATGCAAAAGAAAAGAAAATAACGTAACATAAAAAATAAAAATGATGCAGCTGTACCAAGGTAACCTTCTTCAGCGTGCACGAATTGTACAAGAGCACAGAAACACACACACACACACACACACACCCACACACACACACACACACACACACACTTCACCTTCCATGAAAGATAATTAAAAAAAAAAATCACTGGAAATTCTCACAATCTGAAAAATAAACTGAAAGCCTCACACCGTTCCAAAAATAAAACTGAAGAAAAAAACACAAAAAAAATGAAATAAATAAAACACATAAAAAAAAATTCCCGATCTATATTCCGGCGAGATCTCACACCATTTGTGAACATCCCGACCCCAGGAAGAAACAAGAAAAAACGAAACGCTCCTTCACAACAACGCCACGCACACACGAGATAAAGCCCAAGCCTCTCTCCTGTCTCTCTCTCACGAGACCCATAGCTTCAAGCCTGCATGATGTGTGCTTGGCCAGCTCTCGCGCGTGTCACAGAGCCGTGTCAACTCACACGGGGATTTCGGCCGGGAGTTTGGCACACCTTTGTCTTCCAGATTCGCACGTGCCCCGAAGAAACTGTTCGACGACAGCTAAGCTGTCTCTGAAAACGTCTGGGGAAACGGTGTAGACCCGGTGTGTCTGCCGTGATAAAAGTGTCGTTCGACTCGGTGGTGGTTGGTTTGTGGCTCCCTTGATATACATTGGCACTGACCCGTTGGTCTGATCGCCTTTCAACTGTTTACACACACCACGGTTATCCTAATGATCATCATCGATTTTTTTTTTTTTTTTGTTGTTGTCCCCTTCCTTTTCCTCTTCCTCTTTGAATTTTTTTTTCCCCTTTGAAGTCGTTTAGTATTTCTTTGATAATGAAAAAAAAGAAGAAAGAAAAAAAAAAAAAAAGAAAAAAGAAACCAACTATCAAAATTTACATAAACCGTATTAGGTAGTTTGAAATCACAATCACAGGGGGAGTGTCCCAAGATGTGTGTGTGTGTGTGTGTGTGAGTGCGTGTGTGTGTGTGTGTGTGTGTGTGTGTGTGTGTGTGTGTGTGTGTGTGTGTGTGTGTGTCTGCTGTTTCAAGTTACAACTGTCATATTTCAAACCACTCACTCCCTATCCTGGCACCTTTCTTTCATACACACACACACACACACACACACATATCTATATATATATATATATATATATATATATATATATATATATATATATATATATAGAGAGAGAGAGATTTGTTTTTCTTGGTATTAAAAAAATATACATGTACAGGCAACTGTTAAAATACTCCAACCATCTAACACAGATTTGTAAGGATAATGAAACTGTTGAAATATTGTTACTACCGTTTACCGAGTATATTAATGCTTCCAATAAATCTTAATGAAACAATCTCATAAATGTGCATATTTTTGTCCAAGTAGTGTAGCCTAAAATGACCCTATTGAAAGCCATTCTTGTTAGATATATATTTTTTGTCAAACAATATGTGCTGAGTCGGTGTTAAAAAAAATATTATTGTGTTAAATGAAATATGGATATTATTACATGAATCGAGTTCCATAATCAAACAGCCTGGTTTTTTTTTTTTTTTTTTTTTTAACAAAAGTTCAACTAGTCTTGCTAAATTTACAAGTATCAAGTATGTATACTAGAATGAGAATTAAAACTTGTAAACACACGGAGGCAAGTTCTGTGAATATGCTGGTGAGTTCTATTTCATGTCCTGTGAAACTCCAATGTGTAGTGAAAGTGAAAAATTTTCACTTAGGTGAACAAGGCAATATTTCTGTGTTAATTTTGAATGAATTTAAAATAGGTATCAGTGACTGTAACTGTATTGGAGCATGTTAAGGGGTGTGTGTGTGTGTGTGTGTGTGTGTGTGTGTGTGTGTGTGTGTGTGTGTGATGTATGTGTGCGAACACAAAATTACCCATTTACCCTCTCGTTTTGAAAACTTTTTCGTTCTATTTTGAAGTTTTTTTTTTTCTTCACATTATGTTTTGATCACAAGTTGTTTTTTTTTTCTAATTGAAATAACTGTTTACATGCTCAGTAAACTTACAGTCTTTAAAATATTTCATGCAGACCTTTCTTTCAGTGTAACAACACTATGACCAAACAAGACTGGCAGCTCAGATAATTGTTATTCCTCTTGCTTACTGGCTGT
>JADBJO010004588.1:30000-102500 GCA_016801955.1 Conus betulinus
GTTGTGCGCGCGTTCACACACGGAACCTCGGTTTACAGTGTCATTCGAAGGACTGTATGGGGAATGGAGTCAGAACCAATGTTAACTCCGAGGGAAAATCCCCCTGTACCGAAATTTGAACCCGCAACCCCAGGATCACGGCGCTGGCGCTCAACCAACTGAGCTATTCCGGCCCCCTTTCGATATCTTTTGAACCTACATTGCTCATTGCTGCTTTAATTAAGAATGACCTCCCTTGCCAAGACAAACAGTGCAACAGGACTTGCACAGCCCATTCATTTGCCAACTTTCAGACTGATCCCTGGAGCAGGGGCGATCATCCCCGACCAGACGCGTCCAGCCGGTCGGATAGGTGGGATGCCCCCCTCCCCCCCTCCGCCCCTCTTTCCCCAGTTATGAGGGTTAGCTGCCATACAGGTCAGGTTTGCCTGGTCAAATAAGTTGTCCTGGACTAAATGGTGATGTTCCAAGCAGGATAGGGCGGAATAGTAGGTGGCACTGTTATCTCCACTGAAATGCCCCATATATCCAATGACAGGTGGCACTGTGATCTCCACTGAAATACCCCATATATCCAGTGACAGGTGGCACTGTGATCTTCACTGAAATGCCCCATATATCCAGTGACATGTGGCACTGTGATCTCCACTGAAATGCCCCATATATCCAGTGACATGTGGCACTGTGATCTCCCCTGAAATGCCCCATATATCCAGTGACATGTGGCACTGTGATCTCCACTGAAATACCCCATATATACAATGACAGGCGGCACTGTGATCTCTACTGAAATGCCCCGTATATCCAATAACAGGTGGCACTGTGATTTCTACTGAAATACTCCATATATCCAGTGACAGGTGGCACTGTGATCTCCACTGAAATGCCCCATATATCCAGTGACAGGTGGCACTGTGATCTCCACTGAAATATCCCATATATCCAGTGACAGGTGGCACTGTGATCTCCACTGAAATGCCCCATATATCCAGTGCCAGGTGGCACTGTGATCTCCACTGAAATGCCCCATATATCCAATGACTTGTGGCACTGTTATCTCCACTGAAATGCCCCATATATTCAGTGACAAGTGGCACTGTGATCTCCAGTGAAATGCCCCAATATCCAGTGACAGGTGGCACTGTTATATCCACTGAAATGCCCCATATATCCAGTGACAAGTGGCAATTTGATCTCCACTGAAATGCCCCATAAATCCAGTGACAGGTGGGACTGTGATCTCCACTGAAATACCCTATATATCCAGTGACAGGTGGCACTGTTATCTCCACTGAAATGCCCCATATATCCAGTGACAGGTGGCAATATGATCTCCACTTAAATGCCCCATATATCCAGTGACAAGTGGCACTGTGATCTCCCCAGAAATGCCCCATATATCCAGTGACAGATGGCACTGTGATCTCCCATGAAATGCCCCATATGTCCAGTTGAAGTGGCAATTTGATCTCCACTGATATGCCCCATATATCCAGTGACAAGTGGCACTGTGATCTTCAATGAAATACCCCATATATCCAGTGACAGGTGGCACTGTGATCTCCACTGAAATGCCCCATATATCCAGTGACATGTGGCAGTGTGATCTCCACTGAAATACCCCATATGTTCAGTGACAAGCGGCACTGTGATCTCCACTGAAATGCCCCAATATCCAGTGACAGGTGGCACTGTTATGTCCACTGAAATGCCCCATATATCCAGTGACAAGTGGCAATTTGATCTCCGCTGAAATGCCCCATAAATCCAGTGTCAGGTGGGACTGTGATCTCCACTGAAAATACCCTATATATCCAATGACAGATGGAACTGTAAACTCCACTTAAATGCCCCATATATCCAGTGACAGGTGGCAATGTGATCTTCACTGAAATGCCCCATATATCCAGTGACAAGTGGCACTGTGATCTCCCCTGAAATTCCCGATATATCCAGGACAGGGGGCACTGTGATCTCCCCTGAAATGCCCCATATGTCCAGTGAAAGTGGCACTGTTATCTCAACTGATATGCCCCATATATCCAGTGACAAGTGGCACTGTGATCTCCAATGAAATACCCCATATATCCAGTGACAGGTGGCACTGTGATCTCCACTGAAATGCCCCATATATCCAGTGACAGGTGGCACTGTTATCTCCACTGAAATGCCCCATATATCCAATGACTTGTGGCACTGTGATCTCCACTGAAATACCCCATCTATCCAGTGACATGTGGCACTGTTATATCCACTGAAATACCCCATATATCCAGTGACATGTGGCACTGTGATCTCCCCTGAAATGCCCCATATATCCAATGACAGGTGGCACTGTGATCTCCCCTGAAATACCCCATATATCCAGTGACAGGAGGCACTGTGATCTCCCCTGAAATGCCCCATATATCCAGTGACAGGTGGCACTGTTATCTCCACTGAAATGCCCCATATATCCAATGACTTGTGGCACTGTTATCTCCACTGAAATACCCCATATATCCAGTGACAGGTGGCACCGTTATCTCCACTGAAATGCCCCATATATCCAGTGACATGTGGCACTGTAATCTCCACTGAAATGCCCCATATATCCAGTGACAAGTGGCACTGTGATATCTACTGAAATGCCCCATATATCCAATGACAGGTGGCACTGGTATCTCCACTGAAATGACCCATATATCCAATGACAGGTGGCACTGTCATCTCCACTGAAATACCCCATATATCCAGTGACATGTGGCACTGTTACATCCACTGAAATACTCCATATATCCAGTGACATGTGGCACTGTGATCTCCACTGAAATACCCCATGTATCCAGTGAAAAGTGGCACTGTGATCTCCACTGAAATGCCCCATATATCCAATGACAGGTGGCACTGTGATCTCCATTGAAATACCCCATATGTCCAGTGACAAGTGGCACTGTGATTTCCCCTGAAATGCCCCATATATCCAATGACAGGTGGCACTGTGATCTCTACTGAAGTACCCCATATATCCAATGACAGGTGGCACTGTGATCTCTACTGAAAATACCCCATATATCCAGTGACAGGTGGCACTGTGATCTCCACTGAAATGCCCACATATCCAATGACAGGTCGCACTGTGATCTCCCCTGAAATACCCCATATATCCAGTGACATGTGGCACTGTTATCTCCACTGAAATGCCCCATATATCCAGTGACATGTGGCACTGTGATCTCCACTGAAATGCCCCACATATACAGTGACAGGTGGCACTGTGATCTCCACTGAAATGCCCCACATATCCAGTGACAGGTGGCACTGTGATCTCCCCTGAAATGCCCCATATATCCACTTACAAGTGGCACTGTGATCTCCCCTGAAATGCCCCATATATCAATGATAGGTGGCACCGTGATCTCCACTGAAATGCCCCATATATCCAATGACAGGTGGCACTGTTATCTCCACTGAAATGCCCCATATATCCAATGACAGGTGCCACTTTGATCTCCAATGAAATACCCCATATATCCAGTGACAGGTGGGACTGTGATCTCCACTGAAATTCCCCATCTATCCAGTTACAAGTGGCACTGTGATCTCGACTGAAATGCCCCATGTATCCAGTGAAAAGTGGCACTGTGATCTCCACTGAAATGCCCGATATATCCAGTGACAGGTGGTACTGTGATCTCCCCTGAAATGCCCCATATATCCAATGACAGTGGCACTGTGATCTCTACTGAAATACCCCATATATCCAGTGACATGTGGCACTGTTATATCCACTGAAATACCCCATATATCCAATGACAGGTGGCACTGTGATCTCCACTGAAATACCCCATATATCCAGTGACAAGTGGGACTGTGATCTCCACTGAAATGCCCTATATATCCAATGACAGGTGGCACTGTGGTCTCTACTGAAATACCCCATATATCCAGTGACAGGTGGCACTGTGATCTCCCCTGAAATGCCCCATATATCCAGTGGCAGGTGGCACTGTGATCTCCACTGAAATGCCCCATATATCCAATGACTTGTGGCACTGTTATTTCCACTGAAATACCCCATATATCCAGTGACAGGTGGCACTGTTTTCTCCACTGAAATGCCCCATATATCCAGTGACATGTGGCACTGTGATCTGCACTGAAATGCCCCACATATCCAATGACAGGTGGCACTGTGATCTCCCCTGAAATGCTCCATATATCCAATGACAGGTGGCACTGTGATCTCCACTGAAATGCCCCATATATCCAATGACAGTGTGGCACTGTGATCTCCACTGAAATGCCCCATATATCCAATGACAGGTGGCACTGTGATCTCCCCTGAAAATGCCCCATATATCCAGTGACAAGTGGCACTGTGATATCTACTGAAATGCCCCATATATCCAATGAGAGGTGGCACTGTGATCTCCCCTGAAATGCCCCATATATCCAGTGACAGGTGGCACTGGTATCTCCCCTGAAATGCCCCATATATCCAATGACAGGTGGCACTGTGATCTCCACTGAAATACCCCATATATCCAGTGACATATGGCACTGTTATATCCACTGAAATACCCCATATATCCAGTGACACGTGGCACTGTGATCTCCACCGAAATGCCCCATATATCCAGTGACAAGTGGCACTGTGATCTCCACTGAAATGCCCATATATCCAATGACAGGTGGCACTGTGATCTCTACTGAAATACCCCATATATCCAGTGACATGTGCACTGTTATATCCACTGAAATACCCCATATATCCAGTGACATGTGGCACTGTGATCTCCACTGAAATACCCCATATATCCAGTGACATGTGGCACTGTTATATCCACTGAAATACCCCATATATCCAATGACAGGTGGCTCTGTGATCTCCACTGAAATACCCCATATATCCAGTGACAAGTGACACTGTGATCTCCCCTGAAATGCCCCATATATCCAATGGCAGTGGCACTGTGATCTTCTCTGAAATACCCCATATATCCAGTGACAAGTGGCACTGTGATCTCCCCTGAAATGCCCCATATATCCAGTGACAGGTGCACTGTGATCTCCCCTGAAATGCCCCATATATCAATGACAGGTGGCACTGTGATCTCCACTGAAATGCCCCATATATGCAATGACAGGTGGCACTGTTATCTCCACTGAAATGCCCCATATATCCAGTGACATGTGGCACTGTGATATCCACTGAAATGCCCCACATATCCAATGACAGGTGGCACTGTGATCTCCCCTGAAATGCCCCATATATCCAATGACAGGTGGCACTGTGATCTCCCCTGAAATGCCCCATATATCAATGACAGGTGGCACTGTGATCTCCACTGAAATGCCCCATATATGCAATGACAGGTGGCACTGTTATCTCCACTGAAATGCCCCATATATCCAATGACAGGTGGCACTGTGATCTCCAATGAAATATCCCATATATCCAGTGACAGGTGGGAACTGTGATCTCCCCTGAAATTCCTCATATATCCAGTGACAAGTGGCACTGTGATCTCGACTGAATGCCCCATGTATCCAGTGAAAAGTTGCACTGTGATCTCCACTGAAATGCCCGATATATCCAGTGACAGGTGGCACTGTGATCTCTACTGAAATACCCCATATATCCAGTGACATGTGGCACTGTTATATTCACTGAAATACCCCATATATCCAGTGACATGTGGCACTGTGATCTCCACTGAATACCCCATATATCTAGTGACAAGTGACACTGTGATCTCCACTGAATGCCCTATATATCTAATGACAGGTGGCACTGTGATCTCCACTGAAATACCCCATATATCCAGTGACAAGTGGCACTGTGATCTCCCCAGAAATGCCCCATATATCCAATGACAGGTGGCACTGTGATCTCTACTGAAATACCCCATATATCCAGTGACAGCTGGCACTGTGATCTCCCCTGAAATACCCCATATATCCAGTGACAGGTGGCACTGTGATGTCCACTGAAATGCCCCATATATCCAATGACTTGTGGCAATGTGATCTCCACTGAAATACCCCATATATCCCAGTGACAGGTGGCACTGTTATCTCCACTGAAATGCCCCATATATCCAGTGAAAGTGGCACTGTGATCTGCACTGAAATGCCCCACATATCCAATGACAGGTGGCACTGTGATCTCCCCTGAATTGCCCCATATATCCAATGACAGGTGGCACTGTGATCTCCACTGAAATGCCCCATATATCCAATGACAGGTGGCACTGTTATCTCTACTGAAATGCCCCATATATCCAATGACAGGTGGCACTGTGATCTCCACTGAAATACCCCATATATCCAGTGACAGGTGGCACTGTGATCTCCACTGAAATGCCCCATATATCCAGTGACATGTGGCAATGTGATCTCCACTGAAATGCCCCATGTATCCAGTGAAAAGTGGCTCTGTGATCTCCACTGAAATGCCCCATATATCCAGTGACAGGTGGCACTGTGATCTCCCTGAAATGCCCCATACATCCAGTGACAGGTGGCACTGTGATCTCCCCTGAAATGCCCCATATATCCAGTGACAGGTGGCACTGTGATCTCCCCTGAAATGTCCCATATATCGAATGACAGGAGCATCACACGATTAAGAGCCGCGCTATAAGCTCTTAGCCGTGGGGAAGGACACCCCAGTGAACAAAGCATTTCCAGCTATGGACAAATAGCCAGGTAGACTGGACTCGTCAGCCCAGTAAAGCAGCCAGTCTAGGAGAGCGGTTCACTGATACAAAAACGAGCCCAAGTCGGATGGGCTGGTCCGACCTGTCAGGGCATAACGGCAGCACAAGGTATCTCCGCTCACGTCACAGACAACTGAGTGTACACAGAAGAAGCCTTATCCAATCTATTGTGTATTTCTTTGAAGAGAACCGTATTGAGAATTCACGGAAACATTTCTTCGAAATTTTTCGGATGTTGTTTGGGTACATCTCGGGGGCCAGTTAAATCATCTTGTGTGGAACTTGTCGACATGCAAGATCGAGCCGCTCCACTCAGAGGTCCCCTTTCTCCTTCTGCTTTAACTCTTTGAATTATTTCCCAAATCACAGTGACACGTTCTGCACAGCCAGGCGTTCCTGGGACGCTTCCTTCTGGACTGACAACACATCCAGGTAATCAATTTCTGTGAGGTCTTCAGTCAGCCTCGCTGCCATGACGGAGAGGACTTTCCTCTCAACGTTTGAAAAGCGATCTTGGTCGGAACTGCTCGATCTCACTTGAGTTCTGCACTTTTGAACATTCCTTCAAGTCCCCTGATCCTATCAGCTTTTGTTGAACCGCTCAAGAACATCGGAACATGTCTTACGCAGCGGTTGTGGTATCCCATGAGGTCCAAGCGATGATCAGGCTCTGGCTTTCTTATCCACATTCTACACCTCATTCAGCGTTGGTAGCTGGTCATTAAACTTTTTTTTTGTTTCTGTTTTTGCTCTGCAGGCCACAAAAATCCTTGAATTTCAAATGCTCTGAGGGTCGGAATGATCATGTTTCCCTGATATGCTGCTTCTTTATCCGCTGCGGTTGTCCGTTGTTTTGACTGCCCGAATAGCTTCCGGTGAACTGGAAGCGGTCTATGAAGAAGCAAACTTTTCGTTCCTTCTCCTTCTTGCTGATCTGTTTCGCTATAGGCGCTGTATTTGGTTCTTGGTCTTTCCAGAGCTTCTGTAACCATTTCTTCTCTCAAACACTGAAGAAGCTTGCATCTGTTTCTTGAGATTCCTCCTTTTTTTTTTTTTTTTTTTTCGGATGTTATGTCCATCTCTTGCTAGCGTTTGGATTTTTGAAGAGGTGTCCTCAACTTTTGTTGTTTGATTTCACAGGCGTCCGCAGAGGTTGCACATGCATACATACTTACTTTTACACACACACACACACACACACACACACACACACACACATATATAAATATTCAGAGAGAGAGAGGAGAGAGAGAGGACTACCCCCCCCCCCCCCAGAGAGAGAGAGAGAGAGAGAGAGAGAGAGAGAGAGAGAGAGAGAGAGAGAGAGAGAGAGAGAGGAGTACAGTTCATCCCCCCTCTCGCCCCCCCAGCCCCCCCCCCCCCCGCCCCCCCCCCCTCCCCCCCAAGCCTTGTTCCCTATTTTCAGGTCTTTCGTGCAGTTATCCGTTCTCGGTCAGGTAGAATGTGATTTTTTTCTCATAGTTTGCAGTTTTGAGCCTTGGTTGAGTTATATTCATGGAAAAGCTTGTGATTGAAAAACAATTGTTCTCAAATGGAATAAATTCCCCTTGAGGAAGGCCCTAGTGGTCGAAATATTGGGGACTAATTTACAAACTTGTTGGTTTTTTTCCATTCACACACACACACACACACACACACACACACACACACACACACACACACACACACACACACATATATATATATATATATATATATATATATATATATACATACATGTATATATATAATGTCTGTAAATGTTTGTGTCCCAGTGTGCACTTTCCTGTCAGCCCACTCAGTCTGTGGACTGTCTTTTTTTTCATCACATAATGACAGGCTGAAAGTGAACGACGTGCAGTTT
The DNA here is from genome assembly GCA_016801955.1 of Conus betulinus. Lineage (NCBI taxonomy): Eukaryota > Metazoa > Mollusca > Gastropoda > Neogastropoda > Conidae > Conus > Conus betulinus. The sequence goes on from JADBJO010004588.1 coordinate 38,569, forward strand.
CAGTTCCAGGTTTCTCATAGCTCAGTCAGCCACCAAGGACCCTGTCAATGCTGTAGTTATGCATGAAAGAACACCCTGTCATGAAGAGCCGTAACCCTGATCAAACAACGAATGATACAACTGTCTACCGGAAATGATAACTATAGCAGTTGAACCACTGATATCCCTGGTAATGGCCCTCGCCTTTCCGTCTAGTTTGACACCTAGGGTCTCAAAAAACAAGATGGGTATACCAGCCCAATGTGTCAGTTCTGGGCTTCCAATGCTTGCAATCCTAGATTTGGTTTAAACTACTATGCAATGAAGCAGCAAAATTTGCCAATCATTACCAATGCCCCTAATGGTAGAAGGGGTAGTTCTGAAGTAGAATAGGACAGAATAAGATAAAATTAAAAGACCCACAAAAAAGAAGAAAAAAATGAAAAAAAGAAAAGGGAAAGGAAGTGTCAAGGTTTTCAAAAACAACAATTCTGAAAAAGAGCGTTACAAGAGTCTATTTGTTCGTGTTATTCAAGACGTCCTTGAAAATATGTTAGCGCAATACAAAAATTGAAATAAGATGGATTTACCAGTCCTGTATCCTAAGTACTCATTTGCGAACGCTTGTTGTCCAGGATTCGATTTGCATTTCTTGGCACTAAAGGTGTGATAATTAGTGCGAATGCACACAACGAAATACATATACATATTTTTTTTCTGTCCTTTTCTCTATGTGAATGACCAGTTGAATTGGTGTGATAATTAGTGCGAATGCACACGACGAAATGCACATACATATTTTTTTTCTGTCCTTTTTTTTCTGTGAATGACCGGTTGAATTATTATGTGTCTGTGGTTGGGAGTTTTTGGATGAGAGAGAGAGAGAGAGAGAGTTTTTTGAGAGAGAGAGAGAGAGAGAGGGAGAGAGAGAGAGAGAGAGAGAGAGAGAGAGAGAGAGGAATTTAGGGTACGGCAGAGAGGGTTGCGAAGGGGGGGGGGGGGGGGGTGAGCAAGGGGGAGTACATGTACCTGCGTGATCCTCCATTCGCAACTTTAACAAACCAGCAAAACCATGATTGAAATGAAAACATCCGGAGTCAGACTGAACGTTTCAGGTTTTGATTTAAACGTCCTCACCTATTCAAACGGATCAATGGTTCCCATACGAACATCTTTGTTTAGCGGACGCAAACCTGTTTGAATACATTCGTTTTCGGCAAGCACAGAGAACTTTCGTTACCAGCTCGGAATTTGACTTCACGCTCATCGTGTGATTGTCGTTTCCATGGAAACAGAATAAAATGGATCAATTTTGTCCATTTCAGGCAAAAGAGGATTTTCCCATTTTATTTAATTTCATTTAATCTATGTTTATTTGTTTATACATTTTCTGCATTCTGTACCAGATGATTTTTTTTTTGGAGCAAAGCAGTGAAGGTGTTGAAATGCAGGTCAAAATATTGTCGGGCCTACATGTCGTGTTTCCGTCCCAAATGCAGAGGTGCCTTTGTTAATGGGATTTTTAAGAATGACAACATTTGTAAGCAAATGGGGAGCCGGAATAGCTCAGCTGGTAGAGCGCCGGACTCGTGATCCTGGGGTTGCGGGTTCGAATTTCGATACGGGGGGATTTTCCCTCGGAGTTAACATTGGTTCTGACTCCATTCCCCCATACAGTCCTTCGAATGAGACTATAAACCGAGGTTCCGTGTGTGAACGCACGCACAACATCTTGCACACACGTAAGATCTCATCATCAACTTTCGGAAGAGAAGGCCAGTTTGGCCGTTGGTATGGATGACTCGTTACACATAGCATGCACCTTCCCCGAAGATGGAGTATGGCTGCCTTAATGGCGGGAAAAAAAAAAAAAAAAAAAAAAAACGGTCATACACACAAAACTCCACAGCCTGTCTACACAGGCAGTGTCCGCAGGAGTATCAGCCTGCGTACGCAGAAAGAAAGAAAGAAAAAGAAAGTAAACAAATACCACAGGTAACGGCGCTTTGTTAGGGAAACATTACCGGGGTTTATCAACAGTACATTAATGTTGAGTGAGAAATAGGTCAAAGTGACCTGTGTACGCTATTCGCGCGGATGTCTCATTTTGAGCTGGTTTTGACTGTGACACTTTCATGCGTCTCCCAGAGTAGTCCCATGAGCACTGTCCCGGTCATTATGCAATCGTTTTTAGCATACTTCATTTTCTGTTGAATCCATTTGAGGCAGTATGTGTCTCTCCTGTGTGCATGGACCGACGTTTGCTTCTGAAGGGAGCAAACTTCGCCGGCGTGACGGGCGATAGCAACAACATGGCTCTTCCAGGCGAAGGTGTCGTCCGCAACACAAAGTTGATAAATAGGGAAAAGTTTAACATAGCTGAAGCATGTGACGCATTGTACGTCTACATATCTAGTTACGTATCTTCTATTCTTACGGTCAATGCAAATTTACTGTGAGTTTAGCTTTTTTTTCTTTCTTTCTTTTTCATAATAGTGAAATCATTATGATAATCACCAAGGGCAAGTAGGTCGGGCTCTCATACCGGTCGCCACAAGATTATCCTTTTCTTAAACACTCCTGATTATGACTGATGAGGATTTCAGATGGTAAAGAACAAACGGAAAATAAATGATGAGTTGTCAGAGATTGACATTACGTAGTTGTATTGTTTTTTGTTTTTTTTTTTTTCTCTTGAAAAAGGCCACGTGGAACATTAGAAGAGTGGAATTGTGATCTTGTGAGCAATAAATGCTTCACTTCCTGCGAAAACTGTTGAGCTTTTGTCGATATCAGATTCATACATTTAAAATTCATATATTTCTGTGGCATATCAAATCTTAAAAGAGAATAAAACACACACACATACGCACGCGAGCGCACTCGCACGCATGCACGCTTCTCTCTCTCTCTCTCTCTCTCTATATATATATATATATAGGGCCTACAGATATACGTGTGTGTGTGTGTGTGTGTGTGTGTGTGTGTGTGTGTGTGTGAGAGAGAGAGAGAGAGAGAGAGAGAGAGAGAGAGAGAGCTTCTTGTATTTTTTTTTTAAATCATGCATTTTTTAAGCATTGTTGTCTTGGGAAAAAGAAAGAGGTGTGGGGAGGGGGTGTGGGGGGGGGGGGGGGGGATGTAAGAACTGACTGATGACGCAAAGCATCTAGCTCACTGCGTTCAGTGCCCGCCTGCAGAAGGAGGGCTTCAGGGGCGTCCCCTCCCCCCCCCCTCCTCTTCCCTCCCCTGGAAGAATCTTTCAGCCAAAGAAACAAAATAATATTAAGCAATCTGATCTGGCCCGAGCATAGATGTCATTTCATCTCTGTGTCTTTTCTTTCGCAGAGAGAGAGAGAGAGAGAGAGAGAGAGAGAGAGAGAGAGAGAGAGTTAGTGTGTATGTGTGTGTGTGTGTAAAACAATAACAATAATTTTAATCAGTCTTTGTCTGGCCAACTGGCCTATACAGACAGGAGAAATGGTCATTCAAAATTGTATGCATGGTGAGTAGCAAAACATTTCAATCAATGTGTGTGCGTGTGTGCGTGCGCGTGCGTGCGCGCCTGCGTGCGTGCGTGCGTGCGTGCGTGTGTGTGTGTGTGTCCTGGAGCCCTGAAAACTCTGATCTGCGAAACATTCTGTACATTTTGATTTTTTTTAAGTTCTTGTTTGTTTGTTTTTCACTGTAGAACACTTGTTTTTTAGTTCTATGTTCCACGAGTCTCGTGTGGTTTACACAGCTCCAGACGGCCAGTGAATCTGCTCTTTCTTCCAACTCTACTTAACTGTAGCCACAGTTTGTCTCCGAGGTTTAAAAGTATGTTTTTAAAAAAAAATGACATCAATATGAATGTCGTTGCTTTTTTTAACATTTTTGTTTGTTGTTGTTGTTGTTCCTATTCTTCTCTTTTCCCCGTTATGTCATCTGTCCCAGCTACAAGCGATGGTCTGCTGTTCTTCGCTGGATGGAATGGGATTTCACGTGCATTGCACGTTCCTGTTACGTCCAGGAGAAACGTGCGGTGCTTTGTTCATAGAACTGGAAGGGTGGGGGTGGAAAGGGGAAGGGGGGAGGGGGATTTACAGATGCTGACTCTCGAGAGAATATCTCCTTTAACATGGCTGGCTTGTTTCCTATTGGGAGGGTTTTCTTCTTCTTTTTTTTTTTTTTAAATTTTCATCTTCCATTAAATCTCTCCTTTTGATGAAATATGTTTCTATTTGTTGCAATGTTTGCTCTAAGATATCCCCTCACGAGTCATCTATTACTGTATTGAGCAAGGATTGGAGCTGATGACAACTTCAAAGAAAATGTCGATTTGATTGATATTGAATATACTGCTGAAAATTTGGTGGCAGCGGATAGCTGAAAATTCATACGACTTGCTCATAACATTTCCTGTGTGATAACAAATACGGTCACGGAGCCGATGTTTTTTTGTTACCATGGAAATGAGCGCGCGTACATGCACGCACTTCAAACAAGGCCATCATTTCACCTTTTTTTTTTTTTTTTTTAAATTTCAATTTCAGATGATTGATAATGGTCAAATGTACATAAAATGTCACTACTCTCCCCATCTCCCTAGGGCTGGGGGGGGGGGGGGGGGGGGGGGGGGGGGGGGTAAGGTACGTAACGTTGCTTATAGCCCAGCCGACGGCAAAGAGCCATATCAGGGCTGTCACCACGGTTGAAGTCAACTCAAATCATCAACACACACACACACACACACCATTCATACATCTCTTTGAAATACACCTTCTAAAGATACACCAGAAACTTCGTTAAAAATCATCTTTCTTCCATGAAATCTTCGATCAGATGAAAAAAAAAAAAGTTAAAGGGAGAATGGCGATTGGGAAGAGAGAGATGGAAAATAAAAGCAAGGAGAGCTCAGAAACAGAGATGAGGACAAATTGTCACAAAGGGGTGAGAAAGAAGTGAATTTTTATTTTTTAACCCGTGTGATGGAGTACTAGAAATAAGTTATGTGTATGCTGATAGTATTTTGTGAACATCCTTCGACAATTCAGTGAATGCCCATAACATTTTTTAAAAAAGACATGGTATTAGTTCCGCCAGACGGTACAGACAAACAGAAAAAACAAGACAAAACACCATGCATGTCGACCTCTTGGGTCTTCTTCAGGCAAAAACAAACAACATTTAGGACAATGAAAATGAAGAATGAGCAACCACTTATCTCCCCATATTCGGCGCAAAGTGGGTGCTGGGTAAATGCCATGTTTGCCCCCCCCCCCCCCCCCCCCCCCCTACGCCCAGTGGACATTCGTGTCATCGGGGAAAAAAATCGCGAAGGAATGACGTGCTGAAGATGATCATCAATGTAGACCGAGAATTGGACCTGAGAACAAAGCCTGTGAACGTTGGCGTCATAAACTGTCTGTCGTGAATTGGGATGATGTCACGCAATTTTTTTTTTCTTCTTCTTCTTCACAATTTGTTTTAAGTTTTTATGGAAGGATGATTTACAAATAGAAAGTCTGGGAACAAAACTAGGCCTGTACAAAGTGAGATTTCTATAAGGAGACCGATTCTGTCAAATGCTTTAGCAAATTCTACAAATAATGTTTCTGTTAACAAATCATTAGTAAGAGAGGGGACCAGGGGTGGGGGGAGGGGGGGGGAGGGGGGGGGGGAGGGGGGGGGGGGATGGAGTGGAGGTGGAGAGAGGCTGAGGCGAAGAGCAAGAGACCCAGCTTTGGAGCAGCGTTGCCACGTATTCAGTTTTTTTTTTTTTTTTTTTTTTTTTTTTTTTTTTTTTTTTTTTTTTAAACAGCAATTTTCAGTTGTTTAGGTGTTCATGTCATTGATTGCAGACACATTTCCTCCACCTTTTTTTCTTAATGAGGGCAATAAATATTAATAGTTCTAAACACCTCTGGGAAGACATTCAACATCAGTCGCTTGGTGAGTGACCTGAACGGGCTTGATTATGGCAGGCCCCAGCAGATTGAGTGTGCAGTATTGCAGTGCAGCTGTTCTGATGGACAGTCTCACGATGACTGAAACATGGACAGCTCTCTGCTAAGACCGCCACAGAAATGACATGGGTGTGGCTGTGTTTGAAGAACTCAGAATGAATACCATGGGAGTAAGGCTACTGATGCAGCCATGATGATACAAGATGGCAATTCACTAAGAAAAAAAAAAAAAAAAATGACTCAGTCTTACCAGCGTGGTTGGAGTGCATATCTATAAGATCACTTCTTTTTTCTTTTTTTTTTTTGCGAAGTTGGCATTGAACGAACTTCTTTAATTCCCCAGCACCATACTCTCAAAGTAATGGAACTAGAATTATAAACATAGTCTTACCCCTGAACTACACAGACTACAGTCTGGGAAACCTCGTCCTTAAGCGTCTCTGGCCAACAGAACGTAAATCTCACCTACCCTCATCATACCCCTGAACGTCTGTGAAACAACATGGCTCCACAGATGCTGGCTGTACACAGTGCATGGTGTGTGTGTGTACTGAACGACATGAACAGAATTCTGAACAAGTGGGTTCTTACAACTATGACACCCACCATGACCTCCCCCTCTGTCCATGGCGTGCGTTGTGGCATGTACCTACTTCCACGTGTTCTCATCAGAGCAGATGCGATTCTGATTCAGTCCCTAAAACATTTCATCTTTGTGTCAGGTTCCGCAAGTAAAAAGACTAAAGACTGTACCTTTTTTTTTTAACTTCCCCTTTTGGCTTACTGGTTCTCTGGATTCACAGTTTTGTTTTAAATTCAGACCTGTTTACACCAAATTCGTGTACCTGTAATTTCTCAGACAAAAACCTGTAATTAAAAAAAAAAAATTGTAATTTTTCATAATCCAAATACTTTAACAACTTTTGAAGATTTGGAAGAGCCTGGCTGTTGGCGTGTAAGACCGCTTTGTCGCCATCTTTGACAAAGTGAAAGACGTAAGGCATGTTGGGAAATGTCTTCTTACTGCTTTTGATCGAAACGGTAGGAGACAAAACTTCGCGTTTAACAATCTTCTTTTTTTAAAACCTTTTTCTTGTAAGTTTTTTTTTTCCTGTAATTCCTGTAATTTAGACTTTTTGGTAAAAATTAAGGCAAATCGTAAACAGGTATGTTTTTTTTTTTTTTTTTTTGTTTGACAGAAGAAAAAATATATATATATATATATATATATTCATGCCAGTCAAAAAATGGTCACCACATCTCAGTTTAGGTAATCAAACGATGCCCCATAATCAGCTCAGTGCATGGTCTGCACTGGCTTGGTGAGGTTTCTAAATCCGTTTTGGGCAATGTATGGAAGCATTTCAAAGGACTGATTGAAAGAGAACTCTCACTTCACCGATCACAATGTATTCCTGATCAGTCTTTTGGGCACCATCCACTGTAGTGCAGTAGTATCACTGGCCACTGGCTCATTATGTTAGAGACAGTCAACTTTGTGATTTTTCTGCACCAGACAGCCCCCTACACAGTAGAGCCTGCAGCGGACTCAAAATGGGAAGTCTGGGACCACACAGCAGAGTTTCATCCTGTTAATAGGTCTCAGCGTTGCTCAAATTTCCTGAACAACACTGCAGGTGTATTATCTATCAGGATTGGTTATGTGAAGATATCTTATGAGAGGATGCATACAGCACAGCCTAGTCATGTAGTCTCTGGCCAGAACGGAAGTGTTAGCATCATCTTTATTGTCCTAACTGATCATCATAAAATGAAGTCACAAATTCTACAGTCCTTTAGTCCTGCTGTTATGGTGATCTCGATTTCCTTTGTTCACTCTATGTCAAAGCTCTTGACAAGTTGGGTTGTGTCATAGCAGTTGGTTTGGGGAAGTTCACCGGGGACGGTCGTTGGATACAAGTATTGGCTTCCTCCAGAGGGGTACCCTCCTTCAAGCTTATTCCAGGACTAAGAAAGGCAATGGGTAGGTTTTAACAGGCGGTGCACTGCAAATGTTGAATCAGGACAAGCACCACTGAATGCCAACAGTGCAGGGTCTCCTCTGGTGGGTTGCCTCTTGGTAACCCGACACTGCTTGCAAGCACACTTGCACACACACAAACACAGAACACCCGTCTTCAACATAACAATACACACAAACACCCATCTTCAACACAACACACACTGAGCACACCCATCTTCAACACAACACACACACACACAAACACAGAACAGCCATCATCTTCAACACAACAACACACACACACACACACAGAACACCCATCTTCATCACAACAACACACACAACACCCATCTTCAACCCAACAACACACACACACAAACGTAGAACACCTACCTTCAACCCAACAAACACACACACACACAGACCACCCATCTTCAACACAACAACACACACACAAACACACATCACCCATCGTCAACACAACAGAAGTGAAGGCCTCCTCTGTCTCTGATACCCAGGTATCACATTCTTTTATTTCAACTTCGCCGACAACTCGCATGTCTCTCAACTCTTGGTGTTTGATTTCCTGTTCACTGTCGGCGTTTGATTTCCCCCACCAGAATGAATGGCAGTAAAAAGACCCGAACACGCTCAGCAATGAAATCTCCAATGATCCCGTCAACTACTGCTGTCCGGAGGGCCTGTGGAAAATACAAAGTATTCAAACATAAGCAAAATACAACAGACATGTAATGACAAAATGATAATCAAGAGATAAAAAACAATCTTCCAATGCAAAGCAACAGAGTTATCAATTCTGGTAATGTGTGTGTGTTTTTTTTTTTTTCAAATAATCTCCAGAAATCCTTCACAGCTGGGTCATATTATGGGAGACATCTTTACTGAGGAAATGAATCCAAAAAACACAGACTGAAACCTGTTCCACGAAAGGTAAACCTTTGAAGGGAAGGAACGTCATTCTTTCCGGACTGCCACCACTTACAAATTGTGTCTCCCTTGCCGATACGCATTTCTTGCTTGTAAAACAAATTTAAGACTGTTGTGTATATATATATATATATACAGAAAGGGATAAAACCAGAACTTTGTAGTCAGTGTGCTGTTAAATACCTTTTCTCTAATACCATGATGCTGTTATAATGATTTAAAAAAACAGAAACAAATGTAATCGTGACTGCCTGCCATGAAAATGTCTGACATTCCTCGATCAAAGCATTCCTCGAAAAAAAGCCATTTCCATCTTGGGAAAAAAAAAAAAAAACCAAAGGCCATTTCCATCATTGGGAAAAAAAAAAAAAATTCCACTACCAAAGGACCTACAACTAAGTACAGAATGTCGTTGCATCCATTAAATGGTATGAAGTAAAAAAAAAAAATTTTTTTAAAGACTGCCAGCACGATGCATAGGCAAGGCTGATAGGAACAGGTGGAATCCACATGGCATGTTGAGAGAAAAAGATAACTGGATGGTAAATAATAAAGAGAATCATGTTCCAAAATGGCTGGGAATCTTAAAAGGACGAAACTGTAACTGGGATGCAATAACCAAAGACTGAGTATAACTGACTGAGGAGACAGCAGCTGAAGTCGGTGACACCACACTCACTTGGCCCATTCTACGTTGAGGATAAGATGATCATAGCCGAAGCCGGACACGCCCGCAATCGCCCGCGCCGCGTCCTCCCGCCGATGGAAGTTGATGAATGCAAATCCCTGCACGCAAATAAAGCACGTTTCTTCTTCTTTTTTTTTTTGTGATCTCATCTTCCCATGGCACTGGCCCATGGAGTTTATTCAGCGCCCCAACATACAGCCAAACTCTGGACCATTCTGCCTCAGTCCAAATGTCAGCAATCCACAGGGGCTGACCAACATCATGTCATCAGGAACACAAAGGACATGTTTTACCCCCCCCCCCCCCCCCCCCTGCCCCCTCCCTCCCCTTCACCTCCATCTTCTTCACCCTAATTCTCCCTTGTCACAGTTCACAGCATGAGGATGACCACCACTGAAGTGACTCAGCAGCAGCGTGGATTCACCTCTGGTGGGGATGCCTCAAGTCGACCTGAAACCAACTACTCTCTGTGGTTACCAGTGCTGAGCATAACACTGGGTCACCCTGGGTGTGGCTGTGTATGAATGGGCCAGACAGAGGAACTGCGCTAAGCAGGCACACACAAGGGAACAGCACTCCACAGCTATGCCTGTCAGATAACCACGAAGAAGGTATGGAAATGTATGAATATGTAGTGGACTCATGACCACCATTTATATAGCTTCACAAACTGCCTTTACGCACACAAAAAAAACCTTTCCATCCAACATGGAGCCCAAGTTTGTCTTCTTACCAGGATTATGGAGAAAAAATAAATTGACTCATGATTTCTAAAAGAATTTTTTCCCCCCTGAGTATTGTACAATCTTCAAGATTTTCTGACAGATATTTCAACATCAGAAGATATATCATTAGGAAGGGCTGGCATGTACATCAATGTCTGGTGGGTTCAGTCATCATCCAATCAGTGATGATATGATAATGATAATGAAATACTTATATAGCGCCTATTCTCGGCTAGACGCCAAGCTCTAAGCGCTTTACAATCAACACTCTCGTTTACACAACGGGCTGCCTACCTGGGTAGTGCCGACTGAAGAGCTGCCAGCTGGCGCTTCATTCAGTCGTTTCCCGTGTCCATCCAGTCAGTATCGTTCAATATCGATCACTCATTTTCCTTACTTCCCTCATTCTTTCCATTTCTCACTCAGGGTGCATGCTATGTGTAACGTGTCATCCATACCAACGGCCAAACTGGCCTACTCTTCCGAATGTTGGTGATGGGATTTTACGTGTGTGCAAGATGTTATGCGTGCGTTCACACACGGAACCTTGGGTGTATAGACCTTGTGTCAAAAATGAAATCGCTGACTGGTGGTTGTCCCACTTCAAACATTAAAACACAATTTCTTTTGGTATGAAGCAACTGAAAAAATTAGGGAGCTGGAAGAGGGGGGGAGAAGGGGGATTCAGAGAACAGAACAACCAATAAAAAGTAAAAAGTTTATTGTGCTGCACAAATTCATAATTGGTACTACATTCAAGGAAAACTCTGAAACATCCATCCTATTGCACGCTAACTAACTTCTCGTCTTTGCCATCTACCACCATGGTACAAATTCAGCAAGAGTGTTTCGAAATGACCTTCAATGTCTTACCTTGCTCTGCCCAGTGACCTTGTCCTTGGCCAGTAAATACGAGAGATGGGTCCGAAAGGTCGGAACAACTCCTGAAGATCAGACTCGCGTGTGTCCTCCGACAAGTTGGTCACACGGATTGTGGCGGCCTCATCTGGAACACAAAACATTTGTCATGGTAAGGAGCACAGGCAATGCAATGCAATTTTGGCTGCAACAATGACCACAGACTGCTTGACCTAAACACCAACCAGCACCTTTTCAACAGTTCTGAAATCTATGCGGAAGTTCTTGACCCTATTATTCACCTCTGTCTTCCCTTAAAAAAAAAAAAATCACACCCCTGTGTTCTACATGGGCCAAGTTGGCCAAGTGGTCAAAGCATTGTTCTTCCAGTTAGCTATTCTTGAGTTCAATCCTAGCTTTTAAGAGGTCAGAGGAGATGAAGGCAATCCTGGGCCAGGATTCAAGCTGGGCTGGCTCTGGATATTAGCCTGACAATGTGGCATGAACAGAGAGAGACCCACAGTGCGACTATCACACAGTAGTCTGACTATATCACTATGTGTTCAAGAGAACTAGTCTGACTCTATGTCCAATATCAGCTTTAATCCATTTCCAACACAAGCGCTACCACAACTCGACCCTGAGGCCTACGTGCCATGAAAAACCCCCAGAAAACTTTGCGCACACAATGAAGTAATGATTCAGAGACTCCAAGGCAGTGATGACGCATGTTCTCTGTTCTGAAGGAAGTTGTACAAGAGAGATTATTATCAAAAGACATGGTCCTAAACAAAAATAATTGGACATTGAAGGATGTGGACAATACCCTCCATTCAGAGTCATCTTGTTCGTCTGCTGATGAGGACAGCCATCTTATGACAGTCTATTTCCTACGTCGTCTGGAATTAGTTAATTAACATGAATTCTGGCCCTGCAATTTAGAGGTCCCCTATTTAAAACCCCACAAGATATGCCATATTTAAAAAAAAAAGTTTCTTTCTATGAAATTAGGGCAAATTAGTTGAAATATGCCAACTTGTCCATTCACTCATCATTTACATATTATTAATGATGTTTTTTTTTTTTAAAAATCAAGTTCAATTTGAACAGATGGAAAAAATCAAGGAGAAAAAGAAATGTCTGAAGTTGAGAGACAACACAAAGTAAAGGCCCTTTAGATTCAAGGTTTGCCAACATTTGCTCTTGAAGTTGGCAGTTGCGACAAATCCTGCATAGAGAATTAAAAGGAAGATCTCGTGTGTGATCACATCCATTACAACATATATTGTAAAAACCATGCACACAATTTAAATTCTGTTCAATCCTTCGTGAAGAGAAGCCCACTGTGTGCTGGTAGGGTGGATGAAAGAGAAAAAGAAAAAAAAAAAAATGATGCACATTTGCAGCATTATGTTATCATCACTCAGGACAGAATGCAGCTATTAGAGGGACTAACAACGCTCACATATGCAAAAATGTCACGAACGGTGAATTTTGGAGTTCTATCCGACAAAACCACCACAAAAAAATAACCACAATGTAATTTTCTCAAACAATCTTTCTTTTCTTCTCCTCATTCTTTTTTTTTCTGAAATTATTTTTCAAGTTTTCTCCAGAATAAAGTCCAAAAAACATTTCTATTTATTTTTTTTTCCTTTAAATATTACTTCCCTCCTCTGCTATTCTATCAATACAGTAAAACTAACACACACACACAAACACATTGCAGATGTCTACAACTGAAGTCAAGAGGGACTACTCTGCATGTTTGAAACAAACCTGACACACTCTAAGTTCACCTTTTTTTTTTCCTTTTGTTTTGAGCCAATCTGCCCTTTTCTGCAAAACCCCCTTTGCACACCAATGACTTAACTGCCCATATTCTACCCGCCCAGGGGCCAGTCCCCTTTTTGTTCCAATCATGGTTGTCAAGAACTTAGCATTTAGACACCACACTTTGACTGAAAAAAAAAAAAAATGCAAAGCATATAAACGTACTCCCAGTTTATCTTGAATACGCGCGAATGTCACAATCAACCATGCGTCATAATTATTTCATCACCGAGATATTCCATAAAGAAGAAAAACTGCTATGACCAGCCGCCGTGATGAAGTGGTTAGCGTCGCGGACTCCCGGCTGGGAGGTTGTGGGCTTGAATCCCATCAGAGTCATGTGGGTTTTTCTGCCCCAACCGGCTCCTACCCAGAGTTGAGTTTGCTGAAGACTCAGTTAGGAAGACTGGGACTACACAGTCGACTTTCATCCACTTAATGGATGCGTTTCTGAGAGTGTTGCTCAAATTTCCTGACCAATACTGCAAGTGTCTGTATTTCTCTCAGTCCTGGGTGACGCCGGAACATATTATGAAAGGAAGCGTAGAGTACAGCCCTGTCATGTAGTCTCAGACCGAAATGGAAATCCGTAGCATCATCTTAATCATCCTCATTCTCATCAATCAGCATAAAAAAAAAAGTCTCACCAGCCGCCATGGCGAAGTGGTTAGCGTCGCGGACTCCCGGCTGGGAGGTCGTGGGTTCGAATCCCATCAGAAGTCATGTGGGTTTTTCTGCCCCAACCGGCTCCTACCCAGAGTTGAGTTTGCTGCGGACTCAGTTGGGAAGACTGGAACCACACAGTCGAGTTTCATCCACTTAATGGATGCATTTCTGAGAGTGTTGCTCAAATTTCCTGACCAACACTGCAGGTGCCTGTATCTCTCGGGCCTGGTTGACGCCGGGATATATTATAAAAGGAAGCGTAGAGTACAGCCCTGTCATGTAGTCTCAGACCGAAATGGAAATCCGTAGCATCATCTTAATAATCATCCTCATTCTCATCGATCAGCATTAAAAAAAAAAAAATGTCTCAAATTATGTGGCCCTTCATGCCCTGCTCTCATGGTGACTTCAGTTTCGATGCCCTGTAGGTGGTGTCCTGCGTATGTTAGATCAGAACAGGCGCCACTGAACACCACTGAAGAGACTCGGCGGCAGTGCAGTGTCTCCTCCGGTGGGTTGCCTCTTGACGACTCGACATTGATTGCTCCCTGTGGATTGTCGGTGCCGGGGCTGCGGCGGGGTCGCCCGGCTGTGGCTGTGGACGGGGTGTCGGAATGAGCGGTGTGGGTGCACTGCCTCGGAGGTGGCGCAGAGGTTGGACCGCAAAAAAGAAAAAAAAAAAGAAAAAAAAAATGTCTCAAATTCTGTGGTCCTTCATGCCCTGCTCACATGGCGACCTCAATTTTGATGTCCTCTCCATGTCTATGGCCTTGGTTTGGTTCCATCGGGGTCACCGGTATCGGCGAGTCCATGGGGACAGTCACTGGAGGGATGTGGTGGCGCCCTCCGGAGGGACAGCTCACTCACGCCGGCTCCACGACTAAGCAATTATTGTCGTCAGTAGAGGGCTTAGTAGGTGGTGTCCTGCATATGTTATATCAGAACAGGCGCCACTGAACACCACTGAAGTGACTCGACAGCAGTGCAGTGTCTCCTCCGGTGGGTTGCCTCTTGACGACTTGACGTTGACTGCTCCCTGTGGATTGGCGGTGCCAGGGCTGCAGGGGCAAAGGGGCTGACCGGGCTGTGGCTGTGGATGGGGTGTCAGAATGACAGAGGTTGGGACAGCAAAAAAAAATAAAAACTACTATGGGCCGTAATAGCCATTAGTAACAGCTATACTGTAAAATAAAACATCAGGCATCATCCGTGACCCATAATGAACATACCTACAAATTTTCAAAAAGATCGGCCCAGAAGTTTTGTCTGGAGCAAGTGGAACACATTTTGACCACGGACAGACAGACACACAGACAGACAGACACACAGACAGCATTTCTTCGTTCCCATTGTAAAGCACTCCCTGTTCTATAAGAACTGGGAGTACAAAAAAAAAAAGACTTTTTTTATTTTCTTCCTCTACGATGAGAATTACTACCAACAATAACAAGTGACAGTGACAGCACATTCAGCAAGACTGGGGATGATTCAGCGGCACCACAAGGATACACATGACTTGAGTTGACCAACGCATGGGTAACCATGACATATTAGGTGACCCCCATGTGGTGAGAAGAGTCGGGGGCTGGAACATGCCCCGAGTCACCACAGTCCAGGTGAGTGACCGCAATGGTCAGTCATAAACAGAAGAAATATCACAGACACATGCACACCTAAACAACAAAGACCACTACACTTTGGTGTACACAATTTGTCATGGAATGTTGACTTGCAGATCATGGTATCAACAGTACCCCCAGCATGACTAGCATTCTAGGAAAGTAATCTGGTAGTTTAACCCTCTTGCATTTGCATTTTTCCAGCCCAAAACTGCTCCTACAATTTACTTTTTTTTTTTGAGAGAAATCAATGGAATGCGGTCAGTTCACGACCGTAGTCTTCTGATTGAACTTTTCCCACATCCCATACTACTGCTAAGATTTCACTGGACACCTCTCAGGGATGCCCATTTATTTTGGCCAGCCTTGACTTAAAACAAAGCCACAGTGTGTGAGGGAAAGTAACTCAGCACGTGCGGCTGGTTATGGCCGTAACGAACACCAGGGGAGACAGACAGAGCGGCCGGATACGGGCAAAACAAATGCAAGAGGGTTAAGGAAGCGGCTCAAGGCAGAAGAGTGACATCCCACCAACCTTTCCTCTGGTTAGCCATGGACTCTCCTCGCCCTTTGCTGGCCCCGTCTCTCAGGCTGGGGGACGTACTTGGTGCCCGTGGGTTTGGGACCGGCCGTGGCGCCCCCTGTGGTGGGTGGGGGCGTCTCTGCCGGTTTCCGCTGCTCTTCTGTCAGCTTCTCCTGAATGGATATCTTCCAGGTTCAAGAGTTGAAATGTGTTTGCAGGGCGCGGGGTGTGTTGCGTGTTGTGCCTGTGTGTGTGTACATGTGCATGTCTCTCAATGTGTAAACGATTTCATGATAGTACACAAAGCATAAGAACATTCACTTCTCCATTAAGTTTTATTAAATCAATCTAGTTTCATGCATGTATCACACACACACACACACACACACACACACACACACACACACACACACACACACACACACACACACACACACTCATGTAGAGAAGTGAAAGGTTAGTCAGTCACACATCCTGGTGTCCATCAACATCAGGCAAGAAACGAAAGCCAACCTTGCGTACAACATGCTAATCGTCTACTTGACTTGCAAAGTTCCATCTCTAGTGGTACAGTTCCATGGTCTTTTAGCTTGCTCAGTGTGCACATAAAGCACTGTTAAAACCCTGAGCAGTTGAAGTGTGGGGCTTGTTCCAATTAGACCCACTAGCAGTGGAGCCAACTTGTCTTTGTAGGGGATACTTGGCGACCTAATGGTGTCACGCTCAAACACACAGTGACATAGCAAGTCATGACCAGCAGTGAAGCCAGTGCGCCTTTGTGGGAACACTTGGTGGTCCAGTGGTCTCTCTCTCTCTCTCTCTCACACACACACACACACACACACACACACACACACACACACACACACACACAAACACAGAGATGTGGTCACCTGCAATGGAGTCGGTATCTCTTGTAGGGATACTTGATGACTCAATGATGTCACACACACACACACACACACACACATACACACACACACACACACAGATACAGCAAGTCACCTGCAGTGGAGCCAGAGTGTCTTTGTAAGGGCACTTGGTGGTCCAGTGGTCTCCCTTACAGATGCGGCACTGCACAATCTTCTGGCTCTTCAGCTTGGCCAGGGGGTCGTCCTCCTCCTCTGTCTGGTTTTGCTGCAAAACACACACACAGCTCAAGGATGTGTGCTTTCAATTTCCTTTTTTTTTCCCCTTCTTTTTCTGTCTGTCGCACCTAACCCTTAACAGCTACCACTGTTCTGTATGTAGTCATCTTCTTCCTCCACCTTCCATGGCTAGAACTCTGAGGTAGGTGAGATTTTTTGTGCTTGTGAGACACCAATGTTCATCCCATCTTGTAGGGAGCCATATTCTGTCCTATAATGATGTCTGTTACAGGACACTAGTACGAGTGTCTTATGATTCGTGCAGGCATAATCTACCTCACAAAGCCGGGTCATACAATGTATAAGAACCTGCTCTTTACTTGAAGGATGGAATGGTGTTTAATCTGCATGCGATTCTTTTGTTTCAACATCTGGTGTCCACACACAGCACCTCAGTTTTAAAGTCTCATCACTACGCATGTGTACATGGGGTTGGAGTCTCCACAGACGTTGACATGGAAGAAAAAAACACACCTCTTTTTCACCCATTGGCTTAAGAGGGAGTTGAACCCAGGACCCTAAGATCAACAGAACGCTGCTTCACCCACAAGGCCAATCAGTACCCCTCCCGACTCCTCATATCTTCTTCTTCTGTGTATGTAGGCTGATACTTCTGCGGACACTCCCTATATGGACAGGCAAGGATTAATCCATCTACCCTACAAAGGGAGTGGAGTTCTGTGTGTATAACCGTTTTTTATCCCGCCATTAAGCAGCCATACTCCATTTCGGGGAAGGTGCATGCTATGTGTAATGTGTCATCCATACCAACGGCGAAACTGGCCCTTCTCTTCTGAAAGTTGGTGATGGGATTTTACGTGTGTGGAAAATGTTATGTGTGTGTTTACACACAGAACCTTGGTTTATAGTCTCACTCGAAGGACTGTATGGGAATGGAGTCAGAACTAATGGTAACTCCAAGGGAAAAATCCCCCTGTACCGAAACGGCCCAGCGGAGAGTTGAACCCGCAACCCTTGGATTACGAGTCCGACGCTCTACTAACTGAGGTCCTCCGGCCCCCACTCCTAATATCCATATTCCAGAGAAGCAGAGAGAACTGGGAGATGAAACTCGTTTTTGACACCGAACTGCCTGAACAGATCAACAGAGGGCATGGGGTTTCTGACTGGCTCAAAGCAGCATCAGCCTTGGTCACCTGTTGCTTCACCCACACATGGTCCTAGCTGACAAACTTGACAATTGTAAAGAAGGTTTGTTTCAGCAAATTAGAGACCTGAGAAACTACTGCGCACATATGCAACACACATGTGTATACATAAAACCGATGTGTTCATTTTTTTCCCCCCTTTAGGGTGCAACTCTCGACCATTTTTTTTTTTTTTTTGAGTAGAGTAGTTGGCCAATCACACACAAAATACCTCTCATAACCTTGCTCACTCGAAATAATCACCCACTCAGCCCTTGCACGAACAGGTGTACACACACACAAAACACACCAGACCTGTTTACCCTAAAATTACTATTGGTGCATTTTCAACAGCAAAAAAATGAACTTTTTTTTTTGCAAAGGATGGATACAAACCTTCCACATTTCTGTAAAAGTGTGTGTGGGGATGGGGTGGTAGGTGAGGGTGTTTTGGTGAGGGTGAGGGTGAGGGTGTTTTCTGCTGTCAGACCGCAGATGATAGATAGGATACCTGATTTTGCACTAACAGCAGCTACATTAGGTTCTTCCAACACCAATTACACATCTAAACCTGGCTCATCAGCAAACTTTGGTACAAATCTATGACCTCTCGGGCTTTATTTTTCAGATATGTTAGGCTCTGTAGTCACTGCAGGTGAAGAAGCAGACACAGTCAAACGCAATTTTGAGCATGAGAGACTTTGCAAGAGTTTGTCCCTCTTTGGTCAAAGCAGACCAGGTTTAAAGTCCGCATGTGGAATTACCACTCGAGAACTTTGTCTTCAGACCTTTCTTTTAAAATTTCATTTTATTTCTTTTTTTAGCGTTTGTCGTACTCATATTTTGCCAAATTGTACTAAAAAAGGCAAAATCATATGATTAAACAGGTCTCTCACACACACACGTGTGTGTGTGTGTGTGTGTGCTCATACCCCCTGCATACCCCCCACACACACATAGGCACAAACACAGGCAGCCACTCACATCACTGCTGCTGACAAACTGCATGAAGATCTCCTCAGAGATCACCGTGTTGGCAGGGTTGGGGCCCGGGGGGTCCCGCTCTGCCGCCCCAAACTTTTTCCATGTCTGCAGCAAGAACATGAGCAATCACACTCACAAGAATGTACATGTGAGAATATATATATATCCTCTCACACACTCTCTGTCAACCAAATGAAGTGCTAGACACGTATGTACTGCCGCACTAGACTCAACAGTAAGATCATCTCATTTACACCACTCTCCACAGACCAATCAACTGCCAGATACGCATTGGACTCGACTGCAAGATCAGAAATGTAGCACACCTGTCACATACTTATTTGCTGTTATATATATTCCACGCCAAAGATGAGTGTATTATCCAAATAATGCATTCTAGAAACTTCTCTGTGTCTACAGTTTCCTCACTGAAGTCTTCCCATAGGAAGATGACTGACATTTCTACACGATTAGAATTAACTGCCAGAATATTACAATTTTTACCTTTTTGATGACAAATTCCATTTTCTTGATGTAATTTTCTATTAAGCCAAAACAAAAACTAAAAAAAAAAAAAAAAAAAAAAAAGAGATACTGGCTGACTTCTTACTTTTTGTTACTTTTTTTAAAGCGGGGGGGGAGAGGAGAGAGAGAGAGAGACAGAGACAGCGAGAGAGTGTGTGTGTGTGAAGAGAGAGAGTGTATGCAAGAGTGTGTGTGTGTGTGTGTGTGTGTGCATGCTTGCGTGTGTGTGTGTGTGTGTGTGTGTGTGTGTGTGTGTGTGTGTGTGTGTGTGTGTGTGTGTGTACACGCATGCAAGTGGTGAGGATAAGCGCACACACACAGCGCACATGTGTGCGTGTGTATGTTTGACATGGGAGGGAGAAAACAGCATGCTGGAAATGGGGGCAAGATGAAAGATAAGTCCATCTCTCACACGTTCTCTTAACATCTTACCTGAAAATGATTATACTGAACAATCAAGTAGTCGGGGAAAACGATTATACCCCTGGTGTCAAACATTCCTCAATAATGAAATGTATCCTTTATACAGAAAAAAAAATGGAAGAAAACTAATTGTACCCCCCCCCCCCCCCCCCCCCCCCCCCCCCGAAATCCTACAAGAACAATTTTGTAATGATCTGGTCTACTGAAACTGAAGCACTTAAAAAAAAAAAAACAAACACTCACCTTTCTATGCGCTATAGACTTCGACACCTTCAAGGTTTTTGTCTGGTACGTCTTTGACAGTCTGTTAAAAAAAAAAAAAAACCCACACACACATACACACAAAATATATCAACAGTAAGAGAATGCTTTAGCGAGCTACATCTGGTATACACATCTGGAAAAAAAATCTCTCGATCTCCCAATAACAGAAGTCTAGCATTCAGCTCCACTGACTTCGAGAAGGAAAGAGCAAACCACCATACGCACATCACATACATGCTATCAGATTTGGAGCCTGGGATACACAATGATTTTTCACTTTCCTGTACCCTCCAGTCTCTATCATGCCCAATACCAACGCAATAGACATCACCATCCAGACGATCAAGCCACGCAATTTCTTTTTTTTTCTCCTGCACTATCACTCTTCGAATTAGAAACTTCACGGCAGGTTCAGTTACAAACAAGACAAGCCAGCAAACAGAGATACCCCCGAGTTCCTGAACACACACCTTGACGATCTTTCCTTCGTCATTGTACTTGAACTCTGTGATCTTCTTCAGCCCCTTCTTCTCATCAAACTCCTCGGTGTTTGGAGGCAGCACACCTGCAATGGCACGTTCACAGGTCAACTTCGCATTCACTATACAGCATCAAATTTAAAAAAAAAAAAAAAAAAAAAGTACTAGTAATGCACAATAAGGGTGCTTCAACATAATTTTGATTAATCAGTAGTTTAAAGACCGCATAATTTTGATAAACTAGTTAAGTAGTCTGCAGACATATCAATCAAAAAGTTCACTATGTTCACATCCAAGCACATTGTTCAGGAACAGTACTCCCTACACTTTCGTTCTTACGGGATAACATTACCCCCTGAAAAAATTCTAACAGGTATATAATCATACACCTTAATCTAAGTTGATAAAGGGTTTAAAGTGGACCAAAAACATGCCATTGCCAATCAACCCCCCAAACCAAACAAACAGCAACAACAGAACAAAACAAAAACCAGATGTTTATATATATTTCAAACACCAATGCATATTATTACTTTCTATTGCGGTTTACTTGATGAATGAATGGTTTCTGTAAATATGAGCAAGATTAATATCAGTACTTTTTTTTTTTTTTTTTTGGGGGGGGGGGGGGGGGAAGAAGGGTCTATTTATCCTACTTTAGGTGTACAATTTACATTAGTGTTCTTTATAAGTGCTTCTGGTCTGATCTTTCTCTCTCTTTTTATGTCTGATAATATTCTGGAATATATATATATATATATATGTGTGTGTATATATATATATATATATATATATATATATATATATATATATATATACTGCTAATCTGTTTTGAGGGGTTTGTTCCAAACTTCTTCCTTTCATTTCCCTGTGTGGTTGTCTGACTTTGTCTCACCCCCTTCCCCCCTCCTCCTCCTTTCCCCTGCACCCACTTCTCTCCCTTCCTCTACATTTGTTTTTTTGGCACTATTTCAATCATTTCTGTATCAGACCTCAAGACACAGGATGTTGTGGTTGGGGGGGGGGGGGGGAAACAATACAACAGTAGCCATTGCCAAATGTTGCATGTTTGATGTCCTGGTGATGAAAGTTTTTTTTTTTTTTTCCTTCTCTGTTTTGACCTCAGCAGCTCAAGTTCTATTGGCTGCTACATAATTTCGACATGCTGTCACGCTTTTCCAGTCAAGCAAATTCCTTCAGCCAAGATTGTCTGAAGAATCATGCATAAAATGTTTTTTTTTGTCACTTCGTAGTAAATGGTGATTGGTAACGGCCTCATTGTCCGGTGAGGAAACTCATCATTTCATGGAAATGAAAATGCTTGCTTCGCCAAGTTGTAGAAAGTGTGTGTGTGTGTGTGTGTGTGTGTGTGTGTGTGTGTGCGTGTGCGTGCGTGCGTGCATGCGTGTGTGTGTGTGTGTGTGTGTGTGTGTGCATGTGTGTGCATGCGTGTGTGGGTGTGTGTGTGTACACGTGTGCTTGTGTGTGTGTGTATGTGTGTGTTTGGGTGGTGAAGGGTGGGGGGTGCATGCGTGTGGGTGTGTGAACTCCATATAACTTACATACCTCCAATAACGTAAAGCTTTTTGCCAAAATGCCGTCTGTCGTTTTCTAATGAAGGAGGACTTCACTGACAGAATATTACTAAGTTTGGCTGAGTTTCAAACTCGCGCATTCGCCGTTCCAAATAGATGCACTTGATGTTAATGTTATCCAAAGACATGCTCACTAGCAAAACATATTCTTACATATGCTCTACATGCTTCTACCCTTAGTCTAAAATTCTGAAATGTATTTTGCCGATTTCATTGCCCGTGTGATGCATAAAGGTGCTGTATGGGAAGCTGTAAGGCATCTGTGTCACTTAAACCTACCCATCTCTCACTACATAAACACCGATTCCTCTCTGTCTGGTTATCAGCCTTTCACTGTACGCATTGCCTTACTATCTTGAAACGACCAAAACCTAGCTACTTCAGTTTTTTCTACATCAATGATTCAGTCTATACATTGCCAAACTGTCTTGAAACAACCAAAATCTAGCTCCTTTAGTTTTCCTTCATCAATAATTCAGTCTTCCCATGAACAATGTACAGAGTACTGCTCATGTGAATCGACAGAAAAAAAGATCATTGCTGTTACACCCTGAAATGCAACGCTAGTCTGGAGGACAATGCTAGTCTGGAGGAACAGAAACAAAACAAAATGAACAAGAGAAAATAATTAATTACACACATGAGAATTGTTTAAATGCAAAGAGCTTGTCTTCTTGTGCTGGCTGGATGAAGTTAAAAGAGGGTGAACAGTAAACACTATAGCAAACACGTTCCAGGCCCTCAGCTCTCTTCAGTTCTTTCCCTTGAGTTTTGATCACCGGTGATCGACAAGTTTTCTCCCCAGAATTATGGTATTTAAGACCACATTTTTGTTATCTGAAGCAATATATTACCTAAAAACCTGAAAAAGACACATTCATCATAAAAATATTATTATTGTTGAGAAATAATGCACAGAATGTTACGAAACAAAGAACATCGGTCATGTAAAATGCAAAAATCTCAAAAACTGTTAAGAGTTAAACTAGTTTTACCTTTGATGAATGTCAAGACAGCACTGAACTTGCCTTGAATAGTAAGTATAGCAAGATAATTCCAGACCACATAAATTTTGAACTATAAGTATAGCAAGATAATTCCAGACCACATCAAATTTTGCTGAGAAAGATCCTGGACTGAAGAACACTTCATTTTTCTTTAAACTATTCTTAAACACTGTTTAAGTATAAGTAATAAATCAATCCAATATAAACTGTACATGTATATGCTCAGCAGGTAAAATCGAACTCTAGAGAGATATGGGCAAAATATCAATCATGTTTACTGATAGCGCTTAATTTGAATGTCTATACACTTTCATGACATAATAAATTGTGGTCATTTGGTTTGTGCCTATGATTGGGACATGAATACGACATGATATCCCCTGCTCTTCACTTCAGCGTCTCATAAGACTGTTCCAGTCAGGGTGTCCATGAATCTGGGATTGGTTTTACAGCTTATCTTTAGCCGCAAAAATAGACTTGGTGGCGATGTGGTACACACTTTTTGCACTCTGTCCATGTAAATGTCTTTTTGAATGGATTCAGATTTAGGGGGAAAAAAGTTGCAGTTATTGTAACTCGAACAACCCCTTTTTTTTCTTCTGGCAGCCAAAAACATGCCCGCTTCCCCCCCCCCCCCCCCCCCCCCCCCCCCCCCCCCCCCCCCCCCCTTAGATCGGTGAACATTTTTTAAAAGAAATAAACACAAACTTGAGACAACAGAAAACGAAGTAATCCAATCTTCAATGAGCCATCAAAACCTGACAGATGAGGTAATTTTCAAGTGATCTCAAGTACTGAAGCGAAGGCTGCAATGACGAAAACATCATTTCGCCTGCTGCATGCACAATGTGTACAATACATGTTTGCAGGGTACCGCCTTCCACTAATCCATAGAATTTCAAAACTGAAAAACTCTGAAACACAAATAAACATCAGGAAAAAAGTGAATCAGCATAACTGTAAATCACGTCTTTTATATTACAGCAGACAATGCATCATGAGGCTCATGTAAACTTCTTCATGACAGAGGGCAGTCACCATCTTGTGTGCCCATGCTGGCAAGATGCAATGAAAATTAAAAGGGATTGATAAAAAGCTTAAAAAATGATCCTGATTCTGGCCGACCAACAAGCAGAGACCATGACCAGTTGATTCTCAATGTTCTTTTCCTTACTAGCACCATTTTGATCGAGTTTCTACATTTTCCAGGAGTGGGGAGGGAAAGATGAAAAGGTGGGGGATGTGGACCTGGGGCAGGGGCAGACGACTTTTACTTTTCATTGGCAGGAGTCCTGACCTGACCAAAAGATCCACACACTGTGCACTTGGCCTAGGGAGTGTTGGCTATACATGTGTCAGACATCATCATTAAAAGAAAAAATATACAGATCCAGCTGGTCTACTAACACTGCCATTTTTGGCCCTGTTAGTGTTACCATAACCACAAGTTGATTCTGTTCTTTTGACCTTTTCCTGGCCTTCGTCATCAATCAAATTACAAACCATCCACCCTTGAGTATCTGTTGTAGGTTCCACGCCAACCCACAGTCAGTGAATGTCACCATAAACCTGTAGGGTTCAGTATCTCCTCACAGCTTGGCTGGGGCGGCTTGTTGCACAACATTTTGTCATGTCATGCAATCTTACTTGAATGAACTAGCTTTCTGAACAGTGTCCTTTGTTCAGATCTATTTCTGGTTTTCATTTCAACCAGACAGTGTTGTCATTCTTTTGTTAGACAGTGTGGCAGGACCGTCAGCCATGTTGATAATTATGCACAACTAAGGCAAGACCATCCTTCTGAGTAATGAAGACTTTGAAGATTTCTCTCTTACACTTTTTG
Source organism: Conus betulinus (assembly GCA_016801955.1). NCBI lineage: Eukaryota > Metazoa > Mollusca > Gastropoda > Neogastropoda > Conidae > Conus > Conus betulinus. Next base: position 63,732 of record JADBJO010004588.1, read on the forward strand.
TTCTAACACTGTAGAAACTGTCTCGCAGACAGTATTCTATCATTAAAAAGTTCTCTTTCATAATCAACACAAAACCATCAATTTATATGACATATGTCATCAGATCACAACTACATGGAAGAACCAACAGTTAAAAAAAACTGTTTTGGATGAAATGGGCCAATAATTCTAGAATAAACTTATCATGATTTCATTGGTATCCACTGTGAAGAAACAAGACTAGAACACTGATTAAATCATGCATGCAACCCACCAAAAAGACAAAGAGACAGACACTAGGACAGTCAATATACTCAGAGGATGTGACACTTGTGACCAGATGGACCCACTGACCATTATGAACAGACAAGTGTCTGCTTCTGTTTTCAGTTCAGTTCAGTAGTTTATTTTATGGGTTTTTTTTTTTACTGCCAGATGATATTAAACATTTATTGAAAAAAAAAAACCTCCACACTCAACTTATTATCCATGTTAGTACTTTCAAACCCATATCTCATATATAGTACTTAATATACACAAGTGAAATGCCCTAGTGGTGCACAAAATGGTTGATCTCTATAAACATTTTGCAACCTGTGACTGCCAAAATAACCACATCAAACAAATCTGAACAACATATGAACCATATAAGACAGTACTGACATCACCAAAGTTATTCCTCTCAATACCTTTCTCCTGATAGAGCAAGGTCAACACTGAGCATTCATACAAAAGATGATGCACAGAAATGTTTTCTCTGCAGACACGGGTGATACCATGAGACTATTTAGTTGTCCAAGTCTTCAGCCTTAATTTATAAATTGATCTAACAATGTGCCTTGGGCACTTCTTCTTTTTCTTTTCTTTTTTTTTTTGTTTTTGTCAGGCACTGATCTAATTAGCCCCCCCCCCCCCCCCCCCCCCCCCCCCTTCCCGACTTTCCATCTCATGAAATCATGGATGAAGAGATTCTTCTCAACGGAATGAAGGCAAGGGGCGCGGGGGTGGACGTGGGACGAGAAACAAGACTCGGCCTTGTGTTCCATGCTGTTGACAAATAATAATTGCACAAACCTTCATCGCCTTCGTCGACCTGTTCTGCCCAACTTTTGCCCTTGGACCTGAAATACAGAAGTACATAGTTGTGACACACTAATCACACATCTGTGTTCTAAAACAATAATGTCATCTTCGAACAGCACGAACATTTTGTGAAAAATCTGTCAAAATGTTAGACTCACATCGTGCTCTCCGGCATCGCTGGCTTTAGCGGAAATGGGAGACATATAATCGATTTACCGTAATCTGCCACATTAAGCAAGATACGGCGGAAACGAATGTCTGCCAAATCGGTCAACACATACTTGGTGGGGCGAAGATGAAGGTGGGGAGTGAGGAGTGGGTAGGAGTTCTTCGGAAGAACAGCATGATGTTCATCGTCAAGACATGTGTTATTGATTTTGTTCCTTTATTGTCACCTGTTTTCACTTGAACACGGTGATATCGATGTCAAGATGACCATTAGCAGGCGGGAAAAAAAAACACGTTTACACGTAAACATTATTCCTTTTTGTCGTGAAAACAGGAATTATGACCCATCAAAACTGGCAAGTAAAAGTGGCAGCGGACACCTGAATGAAAAAGCGCTTGTTACAAAAAAAAAAAAGAAAAAAAAAAAGGGGTGCAAGTCCCACAGCCCGTTAGACAACAAAGCCCCATGGCGGTGTAGAGGGAACAGAGCTCAAAAGATTAGAGAAAAGTGTGACTGCGGGTTGTGAGTTCGATTCACCCGTGGGGTGTGTTTTTTTTTTCTGCTTGAAGCCCTTCTCTATCCATCCAGCAGCAGTAATGGTGCCTGATTCAGTTCAGGGAAGGATAAAGGCGGCGGAAAGAGAGGGGTGGGCTCCGTCTTCCATCATGTCATGCCCTAGACATGGTGACCCGCTGACAGTTCTCTGCCCCTGTGGAAAAAAAAAACCGCTAATAAACTTTAACCAGTGGCAGTACGGGCAGTGAACCATTTCAAATTCACCATGTCCGGGTTAAGGCTTGGAAAGCAGACTGCATTCCTCTCCTTCCGCCGACTTAAGCTTCTCTGAGCTGAATCACGTACCCATGTACCCCTGCGTTGACTGACTGAGAGGATTCTAATACGGTTTCCATGTAACTTTTGGAGGCCAAGAGCCTGTATCTTATCTTCTGATCGGTGCATCGTGCTAGGCTATTTTAAACACTAAAATTTAAAGAGAAAATATGATTATTCTGCCAGACAAAAGGGATAAGCAAATTACAAGACAAAACACGACGCGTTTCGACCTCTTTGTCTTCTTCAAGTAAGACAAACATAAGATTCGTTTTCCCTTACCCTGAATGTTGTTTCAGTTTCTGCCTGCAGTTACTTCGCTTTGAAGCTAAGTTAGACATTGAAGTCGGTATTCCGACATGATTGTGCGAACAATCAGAATGATACACACATTCTACAAGAAGATCTAAACGCTTCACAAGAGTGGGAAAAGAACTTGGAAGATGGAATTTCATCCCCTGAAGTGCCAAGTGTTGTGTATATGTAATAAACGCTCACCAACTAGATCAGAATACTCTATTCACAATACTATTCTTAAAGAAACGAATGCTGCAAAATATTTAGGTGTAATTATAGATAGTCGTCTCAAATGGAAAGAACATTACAATTTAGCACGTAAGAAAGCAAACAACATCTTAGCTTTCTTATACAGGAACATCAACGACTGCCACCAAAAGGTTAAGGACGACTGTTATATAACACTGTTAGACCAGTACTGGAATGTGTTGCTCAGTCTGGGATCCTTACAATCTAAAGGACATTGATAACTCGAAAAGATTCAGAAGAGAGCAGCACGGTTTCGTAACAGGGAACCATATCAGAGAGAAAGGGAATACTAGGAAGAACATGAGGAAATTAGAATGGAAACCCTTAGAAGAGAGAAAAGTCTTTATTAAACTTAATATCTTCTTCAAAAGCAGAGCTAAACTAACTGATATCCCAATGGAACAACTAGTATTTAATAAAATTAGCACCAGGAGTGGCGGTCAATCTTATACCATACCTGCATGGAATATTGACAGCCATTTACATTCATTTTATCACAGTTCTGTAAAGCTGTGGAACTCACTGCCGGGTGCCATCAAGATTGCCACAAATGCAGTCTCTTTTAAAAATCAAATTGACCAGACAATCCTGAGATCTGCATATTGATTGACTTTTCTATTTTAACCTCTCCATATATTTCATGGTTAACTAGGCCTTAACCTAACCATTGCTTTTAACCTTTTAAATTTCATGTGTGACCCCTTTGTTGCCAATTTTGCTCCAGGGGCCAACAGGCTGAGTCGCATTTTTTTTTTTTTGTTTTAACATGCGCGCTGGTGATCTACTCAATTTTGAGTGAACCAGTATTTTAGGAAGAAGAAGATTGTTACCTTCCTAAATTGTGTTTTTTTTTTTTTTCCTCGGTTGGTGATATGAGCGAGAGTGATACAAGCGGAAAACCTGGTGCATGTCTATCTGCACAACGACTATATCGTTTCAAAACCGTGACTAGTCTGTTCTTTAGTCAAACCATTCAGTATAAGCGCCTCGTTCACTTTATTTTATGGGGTCAACAACTCTCTAAGGAAAGAAACATGTTTTGTGGCTTGTTTTGCAGAAGCCAAATAAACTGTTTTCTTTCTCTTTGTTCAGTTTAACGTGGAGTAATACCTATCAATGGCACCAAGTTGTTCATTTCAAATGGGTCTTTACTGTAATATAAACCATGAGTATATTCGTAAATTCAATAAGGCTACATCGAATGCGTTTATAACACATACTAACTCGGCAGCTTCTAATCATCAGCTAATCAGTCATTACAGTCCAGATGTCCAAGACTTCGTGTTCATCTCCTTGTCCTCGTCAGCACCCATTCAATCAACCTTTTGATCCATCTCGGCGGCAAAACGCAGACTTCACCAACATTAACGTGTTTGCAAAGTTTGCTCCAATCCGTTCATGTACTTTGTGTCAAATGATCTCCTAAGATTTGTAGTGAAAAGACATTTGATTACTCAGCATAACTTACGATTCGGTACAAAGACACCAGCAGGTTCCAATGGATCTCAGCACAATGGCGTCTGCTATGCAGCAGTTTACTTTGGAAGATTGCAAAGGTGTGTTTTTTCTTGTTTATTAATCGAAGTATTCATTTTCCACACGACAGACAGTTAAGATGTAGCCAGCTAGATGAATTGTTGCGTATGAATTCCAACACGATTGAATACTGATAGAGGAAACATTTTCATTTTGTGGTTTTGCAAAAGCCGAAAAGGCACTATGACTCAGGCAAGGCTTAAGCTCGTTGAACGAAGCTGGAAAAAACTCGCTTTTAAGTTACGAAGAAAAGTGTGTGTTGGTGATTTCACATTAGTTTTTGCATGACATCATAATTAACGCTCTCTCTCTCTCTCTCTCTCTCTCTCTCTCGCTTTCGCTCGCTCGCTCGCTCGCTCGCTTGCTCGCTCGCTCGCTCTCTCTCTCTCTCTCTCTCTCTCTCTCTCTTGGTGACTGATGCTTCAGATATGCTTTTCCCGTGTGTGTGTGTGTGTGTGTGTGTGTGCGTGCGCACGTGCGCACACACACTAATATGGTGACTGATGCTTCTTAGTTATATGCTCTTTCTGCAGTTGTGTGTGTGTGTGTGTGTGTGTGTGTGTGGCATACAGTATGATCAGTTTTATATTGTGTAATAGTGTTAATGTGTTAGCATCCCTAATCCTTGAAGGGACAAGGGCCAGATGAATAGAAAAAAGGCATCTTCTTGCTTATCTGTTTTCCCTTGGGAATCAACAAAGATTATCAATCAATTAATCTCTCTCTCAGTCTCATTCAGAACGATTCATACATGCACCTGCACACACATACACACACACGGGTGCGTGCCCCCGCGCACACACACACACACACACACACACACACACACACACACACACACACACATACATGCATGGAGACTGGTATCAACTGTAGAGCAGAGGCAATGTAAGAGGCAAAGGCAACTGCTGCACTCAGTTTCCTGAGGAGGAACTTTGATTATTGCAGAGTGCAAAGGACCATGAGAAAAACAACAATACAACTACTCCATCATTCGAGATGGTGCATTATAAACAGCATTACCTATTAAGCCCATCTAGAAGTATGTCAAAGCACAGTGCCAAGACAGCACCTGAGTAGCATCCCTGAAAAACAGCCTCACCATTGTATGCAGCAACAGTAGCACAGAGGCTGGGTACTCCTCAACCAGTTTGAGTTGGACTTCACTTAATGAAGGCTTACCACCTCCACAAAACAAAGGCACATCATTCCTCAGCATGGATTATATTATAATTATAATGAATACTTGTAGCGCCTATTCTGGGCTAGAGACCAAGCTCTAAGCATTTTACAATCCACGCTTGTTTGCACAACGGGCTGCCTACTTTGTCATTCAAATTCCCGTTTCATCCGGTCCATGTCATTTAATATCGTTCACTCAGTTTTCCTTACTTCCTTCATTCTTTCCATTTCTCACGCAGGGTGCATGCTATGTGTAACGTGTCATCCATACCAACGACCCAAATGGCCTTCTCTTCCAAAAGTTTGTGATGGGATTTTAGATGTGTGTAAGATGTTATGTGTGCGTTCACACACAGAGCCTCAGTTATAGTCTCATTTGAAGGACTAAATGACTGGATGACTTTGTTTTCATCATGGAGGGAGTTGCACAGTTGCCAGAGAACTTGCATGCCTGGGAGGCCTGCGAAATCAGACAGTATTCTTTGGAAAGTCTTGAAGACCTTAGCAAATCCTGGCCCTGCCTGGGACTTAACCACTTCCCAACTTCCCAAGTGAACAGCTAGACAGCAAACATTTCCAGTGTGTTCACAATGGATGACAGGAATAGAGTGGAGAATTACAGACCCATCTCTTTGATCTCAAAGTCCTGCAGGCTGCTAGAACGCCTCATCTGCCACCAGAGAAGTACATCATCTTCACCACCAGTAATCAAGGCTTCGGATTTGAATACTCCTGCGAGATTCAACTGGTCATCACCAAGCATGCAAATCACGGTTCCAGACTGATCTTGCAATCCTCAACCTTTGCAAGGCTTTTGGTACACATTGCAGCTCTGTAACATCTGAGGTTGCCAGTTTTCAAATGTATAGAGAGCTTTCTAAGTAAAAGGAAATTGAAGGTTGTCCACAAGACAAATTGTTAGAAGAAGCGGTAGTCAAACCTTGGATCCCCCAGGGCATAGTTTTATGCCCTTTGCTTTTTTTTTTTTTTTTTTTTTTTTTTTCCCTGTCAACATCCTGGATGCTGTAACATCAGGAATGCGCTTGTTTGCAGACTTGTTCTGTTAATGAAAGATATCTGAAGCATTATATGAAAAAGTTTGGGTTGGGGGATCAGAAGAGGATAGGGGGAAAAAAAAAGGGGGGGGGGGGGGGTTGGAGTAATTAATGAATAATCTGCAGGTTTTGGGGGTGGAGAGAAGAATCATTCTGAGGAGAAGGAAAGCTGGGAGACACAAGAAGAAATGTTCGCCAAGTGCTAAGGTAGGGCAGACTAGCCCAGGGTTCAGACTTTGGTTTGCCGCTATGGTGAAGTGACTCCCCCTCTCCCCCCTTACCTTTTCACACTGTAGTTCCGTCAGTGTGTTTTGAAATCATGCCCAGTGTTGACACAGTTCTTTGATTCTGGCCATACGCAGCATGCACGCATGCACAGAAGGACAGGAAGATGACATACTCTTATTGAATTTCATCAATGTTTATGGGGGCCGTTTAGGTTGTTTTAAGACCGTGTGAATTGAATTTGTCACACAAGACTTTCCAAGTACTTTTCATTTCAGTGAATGATCTTTTATTCTGGTGCAGTATATTTTTGACAGTTCCAAGGTCTTGCAGGCCCTTATAAAACCATTTACATGGACAAGGATGAAAATTAAAAAAAAAAAAAGCCCAGCTTTGCTGCTCAAGAGAGAGTAATCTATTCAAATGCTGTTCCAGAATTGCCATTTTGAAATTGACAGGACATCTTGGCCAAAAAATGCAGGGGAGGAAGGGGGGGGGGGGGGAGTAGGGATGGGGGGACATGGTAAGAAGATACATGTAATATAAGCCATTAACTCAAAGTGTTGTGGGACAAACACAGTGCAGGATGCATGTTTTATGGACATGAATTGACTCTAGGGCTGACAGGACAGTCCCATGTTAGGCCAGCACACACCAGAGCTGCTCATCATCTGAAGCAAGAGGACGAACAGGATAAGATCACTTTTGTGTAGACCACTGAACGGAATGAACAAGAAAAGCTGAAGATCTGCTCTGAATCTCAGATGCTGAGGCTTTGATGATGATTCTGTGAGATTTTTGTGAGGAAGATTTTATCGAATTTTTTTTTACCCACTGGAATTGTGCTCGATTTAAGCATAAACATTTCCAGTGCAAGTCCTTGTAAAATATTGTGTGTTCTTTTTAGGTCCTTTTATTGTAGGGCGACAAGCCCCTGGCAACTGCGCTCGGTAAGTTATGAAGTAAACGAAGTATTTAATGGAAGGAAGCTGTTGTGTTGGGAGAGTGATGGGAGGGGAGGGACAAAAGGAAACCATTGTTTCATGTAACCCAGTGTAACCTGTTGCATGTTTCAGGGAACGACCAAGGGAAATCATTATTTCATGTAACCCAGTGTAACCTGTTGCGTGTTTCAGCGGCCTTGAGTGACATCTTGGACGCTTTCAAGCTCCCAGAGAACGCAGCCCGTTTGAACGAAGCAAGGGAGAATGCTGGGAACGACATGCTGAAAGGCATGCAGATCGTCTTTCCTGTGGTGGCTCAGATCCAAATGGATGTCATACACAAGTATGGCTTCCCAGCAGAAGGGGATGGTAAGAGAGGTTCTTTTTTTTTTATAAATAGATTTTTCAAGTTCCACATGAATGTCATACATAAATATGGCTTCCCAGCAGAAAATAATGGTAAGAAATTTTTTTTTTTTTTTTTATATAAAAGATTTTTCTAGATCCAAAAGGAGGTCATGCATAAATATGGCTTCCCAGCAGGTGATGGTGAGAGGGTTTTTTTTGGATAGATTTCTTTACTCATCTTATCTCCTCGATCAGTGGCTCAGCAAACGCATTAAAACTACCATTGCTTGATGTTTTCAACCATGAATTTACCAGTACCAGCCGTCAAGCAGCCATTGCAGTCAAACTGAAGTGCATGATTGTCACAGTTCCTCCCCTTGCTTGCAGTGCGGTGTCAACGTAAGATCATTGCCGACGCTGTGCATAGTGAGTGAAACAGACCACAGCTTGCAGTCGGCTGTGGACTGACAATGTCATGAACGAGGGAGAGGTGGCAGACATGCCTCGGAACACCTCTGGTCCCAGTCTAGGCATAAGCGGGCCATCGAGCCGCTCCCTGTGCAGTGGGTTGGAAGGGAGGGGGTAAGAGAGAAAGGGTGGTGGTGTGTCATGAACATGTCTGGTTCGAAATGTAAGGAAAGGTGTTGTAGCTTGTAGCCCGCACAACTGCAAAGGGCCTTCTTCTTCTTCTTCTTCTTCTGCATACGCAGGCTGATACTCCAGCGGACACTCCCTGTATAGACAGGCAAGGATTAATCCCATCTATCCAACAAAGGGAGTGGGTTTTTTTTGTGTATGACCGTTTTTTTTTTTTATCCTGCCATTAAGGCAGCCATACTCCAACTTCGGGGAACCCCAAAGGGCCATGTCAGGGCTGTCACCGTGTTGAAGTCAACTCACAAGTCATTAGAAAAAAAAAAAAAAAAGAAGAAGAAGTAAAAAATCATTCACACAACCCTTTAAAAAAACACCTTCTTAAAAACATGTTGGAAACTGTTCAAAATCTTTTTTTCCCCCGTAAAATCTTAGATGAAAAACGTTAAATCGCTTTCAGAAATCCAAAGACCCCATCAGGTGGGGACGTCTCTGACCTGGTTGGAAGGCCACTGACTGACAGGCGTGGTTGTGCGTTCCATCTCTAGTTGGCAGCGGCAGAAAGGGGCAGATTAGCACTGCACATAAGAGGGGATCTAACTGTAATGAGTTTGCCCGAGAGACAAAGCCACTCACGAGGCTTGTAAAACTGCCGAATGGTCGGTGGTGTAGGAGCTTTTTGTTTTTACCAGTGCAAGGCAGTTGGTTACCTGTAAAATCGACATGTGCCTGTTTAGTGGAACTTCTGCATATACGCGGCCACATTCATGATCGGAAAAGGTTTCGATGGACCATTTATTCACGTTGGTTCTGTCAGGCCAATCTGGTGCACTCACAAAACTTTTCCTTGACGCTGTATCGGATACTGTTATGGCAACTATGTCTGCATGAATGGAATCATGCATTCGCATTTGGTTTAATGATAACATCAAATTGAGCATGTGTGAACATGTCATCCTTCCAGGAGATTGAAGGTGAGCAAAATCAGGGGGAAAAACTCTGGTCATTCTTCACACCAGTCTGATTGAAATGTTTTGTTTTCTGTTATTGAATGTGATAGTGATAACAACCATCTTTGTCAAAACCAGTACAGAAAAGATTAAGTCATTCATATCTGTGCATATACTCACACAGGCGCAGACACAGAAACCATGCATGCATGCACGCACGCACGCACGCACGCACACACACACACACACACACACACACACACACACACACACACACACACACACACACACACACACACACACACACACACACTTTGTTCAGAGATGTCCCACATGACGTGATCTTTGAGTTTCTAAAAAAGAGCAACATTTTTCATCTGATCTAAGATTTTACGGAAGAAAGATTTTTAACAAAGTTTCAGGTGCGTTTTTAGAAGATGTAAAGAAATGCATGAATGGTGGCGATGTTGTCATTATTGGGGGGTTTTTTGTGTTTTTTTTTATGACTTGTGAGTTGATTTTAACATGGTGACAGCCCTGATATGGCCCTTTGTGGTTGGCTGGGCTATAAGCATCATTACCTTACCTTACCTACACACACACACACACACACACACATATACACTAAAAACATTCACTCTCTTTTGATTCGATAAAGCACTTTCCAGGACTTCTGCATTCACAAATTTGTTACTTTTATTCTTTTGTTCTTCTGATATGTAAATGAACATAAAATCAGGTGTCTCCTTTCCCTTCATTTCCAGGTCTTGTACAGTTCACCAAAGCGGTTCGTCTCTACGAGACACAAGACACGGAGGTGTCCTCTTTGAACCAGGAACTACGAGCCGTTATCATGCCCCCGGTCGGAGTCTCCCCCCCAGCAGCCATGGGACAAAACGGCGCCAGCTAGCGACCCCTCCACCTCCTGTGCGTTTCTCCCCACCTCCTTCCTCTCCTTGCTGATGACGACAGCAAGGAACCCAAAGACCGAATGAACAGGCACCACTGCCAGTGGTGCAGGACTGTTGGACAGAAGATACACCAAGCGTGCAATAATCCTGTATAGTGTTTGTAGCAGTCCTGGTAGCCCTGAAGTAGAACCTTGATGATCAGATGGTGCTACGTGGAGGGGTGAGGTCACGTGAGGCTGTGTAAACTGGGCTCCTGGTCAATGGCGAAAAACTCTGTTGGTGTAGTCGAGAAGTTGGCTGTGGTGGTGTGGCCAAGTTGATTAGAGAATCTCAGAGTGCACCGGGTTTTTTTGTTGTTGGTTTTTTTTTTTTTTAAATAGTGCCCCAAAATGAAGGTTGTTCATTGCTCTGATTCTGTTTAGGGAATGTTCAGAATGCATTAAAAAAAAAAAAAAAAAAAGAGAGCAAACAAAAGTAGATTTAGTTTTTCCTGCTACTTCTGTCTTCTTGCAAACATCTCTTTCCCTCAACTGCAAGACGACTTTGAGTGTTAAGCGTTTTTTTTTTTTTTTGTTTTTTGTTTTCAAAAGGGATAGCATTTTTTTTTTGACATTTGTATGACTTGATGAGGAGAAATTGTTAATCCGTTTCCAATTTACAAAGTCTGTTACCAGCATGCTCACTCTTTGGCAGCAGCAGTTTTCTTTTGTTGGCATGGGAGAAATGCACCCGTGACTGAAGAGTCGGCAGGATTATGACGCCAGTATCACCCTATGTACAGGATCAAGCTGGTCACGATGTGCAACTGCCAGCTGTGACACCAAGAAGACAACGCCCTGAGGTGAAAGGTTTATGAGTAATAGTAGCTGCTGTGGTGTGGGGACGTTAGTGTCACAAGACACAGACTGTGACACTGTGGGGTGACATCCAATCGAGAAACGTAAGTGGGATTTTTTTCCAACTCCTGACCAGAGTTAATGAGTGTTCTATGGGCTTATGGAAAGACTGGTGACAAATGGTGGCGTTTTATCTTTTTTTTTTTTTTTTTTTTTTTTTTTTGATACATCTCAGATTTGCCCGTTCAGAGTGTTTCTCACGTTTCCTGTACAACGCTGATTGATGCTGGCGTATACTGTGAAGGGTAGTGTAGTTGTCGGAAACCAAAATGGAAGGGCACAACATTTTCGTCCTGATTGATCATGGCGAAATGAGAAGAAGTCTACAATGTGGTCGTTCTTCATCAAGAGTTCATGCCCTGGTCTCCTGGTGACCATCGTTTCCTTTCTTCTCCTTCTGTGTGGTCGATTTCGATTGGCTGCATCAGATTTTCGATCCAGTCGCCCCAATGAAATCCCCGCAGTCTTCTCGAGGTCGTGACCTTTTCAGTGTTGGTATGTTTTTGTCCAGTCATTGGTGTCAGCAAGTTGGTAGGGACTGTCCTTGGATGGAGGAGGCGGCCTTTTCTCACACCAGCTCCACAGCTGTGTGTTGTGGTCAGCAGGATGTAGTGTTGTGGTCAGCAGGATTTAGTGTTGTGGTCAGCAGGGTAGGTGGTGTCCTTTCATATGTTGGGTCCAAACGGGCACCATCACATGCCACCAACATGACTAGCAACTGTACAATCTCGTCTGGGGGCTGCCCCTCAGTGATCTTGGTACTGGCTGCTTCCTGGGGACTGACTGACTGTCAGTGCAGGGATTATGGCCCTTTGACCTGCTTGTGTATGGAAACGAGTATAAAAGGCCAAAGAATGCCAGTAAGACGGAAAAAAAGGTAAAGATTACTGTGAAATCACAACGGTCATAGACCAGGTTTCAAAAAGAAAAGTTACTGATTCTGCTGGACAAACTATACAAACAGATTACGGGACACAACACGATGCATTTTGACCCCGTAAGTCTTCTTCAGGTAAAACAAACAACATTTAGGACAATGGAAACGAAGAACGAATAATCGGTGCTCATATCTGGTTCAGAAAGGGTGAAATGCCTTAGACCACTTTTGACACACCTGTTTCATGAGATCTAGACTTTGATGCGTTCTTTAAAAGGCTGATTTAAAGTGAAAAGGGAAAAACAGGGAGAAAAAAAAAAAAAAACCCAAACATTTATCAACAGTTGAAAAGTCCACGAATTCAGGCAACATGGTTTCTTGCTGAAAAGCTGCTCGGGAGTGTGAATGTGTTTGGACTGTTTCGTCTCTTGGTTATATGCAGTCTTGCTCAACGGACAGGGAGAGTGTTTCATAGTCTGTGGTGTGGATGGTTGGGGTTCCCCCTCTTCCCCTGTCTCTCCATGTCTTGCCTGGAGAGTGTCCAGAATACATGGGAGGTAAGCATGCAGTCCTTGGTTGCAGAATGTTCCAAACTTTAATGGTGTGTCTTTCTGTGTGTGTGTGTGTGTGTGTGTGTGTGTGTGTGTGTGTGTGTGTGTGTGCGCAGATGTTCTTATGGCGTGTGAAAGACGGTGTGCTTTGGGTGGTTTTTGATTCAGTTTGTGGTAAGTTAGAACACCGGAGAAAGCGTTGGTACTCGGAGCATCTTTCATTGATCTTTCCGTCTGTCTGTATGTCAGTCTTTCTTGCGCACACATACACACACAGACATACAGACACACACACACACACACTCACAGACAAACACATGCACACTCTCTCTCTCTCTCTCTCTCTCTCTCACACACACACACACACGCACACACACACACACACATACACATGCACATGCATGCAGACACACAGACCAGTAAAGAAGCGTTTGCCTTGTCATCCCTGAATGCAGTGACCCTGTGCCAACCATTAACTCGGGTTAAATTCAGGAAATGATCCTCATCAACCTGTCCAAGAATCAAATCCGACTCTGCACCTATGTTTTCAGCCCAGCTGCTGCTCTCTCTCCCTCTGTTTCTGTCTCTGTCTGTCTGTCTCTGCTCGTCTCTTTCTCTGTCTGTCTCTCTGTCCAACTCTCTCTCTCTCTCTCGCTCTCTCTCTCTGTGACCCCAATACTATCCTAATCCTGCTATGGTCATGTGTAAGAGTGGCAGAAGTAGTGTGTGGCAATTGTTCAAGTTTACACAGTTTTTTTTTTTTGTTTTGTAACATTCAGTGGTGATCCTGTTGCATTTTCAGTGCATGTCCAACATGCACCTCAGGTGTCGGCTCTCAAGGGACTCAGTGAGACAGATGGTAGTACATGTTTGTAGTAAGAAACTGTATTGTACTGTACCTTAATGTGTCGTCATCGTCTTTTTTTTTTTTTTTTTTTTTTTTTTTTTTCTTCAGGTCATTTTTCTGTTTTAAAAACGTTTGAAATTGAAGAACTTCTTCCAGGGATGGGTGTGTCACCATTGTATGATACTGATTTCTCTCTCTCTCTCTCTCTCTTTTGCTCCCTAAGAAAGATGATGGCCTGCAGAGTTTGTCAAGACAGTGCCCTTTTTGTTGTGGGATTCTTTCTCTCTCTCTCTCTCTCTTTCTCTCAGTGTCTCTCTCACCCTCGCTCTCTCTCTCTTTCTCTTTTTGTTCACTAAGAAAGACGATGGCTTACAGAGTTTGTCAGGACAGTGTCCCTTTTGCCTGTGGGATTCTTTTACATAGGTAAGTGCATGCGAGACAATGATATATTACCTATTACCTCATCGGGGGACACTTGCACTTAGAAACCCCACCTTGTTATAGTCAGCGAAGAGGGAGGGAAGGAGGGGGGGTGGGGGGAGCTGCACCATGTTAGACTTGATCCATTGAGCTGGGATCTGGGCATGTGCGTTGTTCTCTACAATACCATTACTCTTGAAATTTTTAAAAAAAAAAAAAAGGGAAAAAAAGGAAGTTTGATGACAGTGTGTGGCCATGATCCTTGTTATTGTCTTCTTTTGACTCTAGGCTATAGGTGAGTGTCATGACAGATGCCTGATTGGTGGAGAATCCCTCCAGCGTTCTGTTCTGAATCGTACTCAGCATGGTAGAGGTATCCTGTCTGGTGCTTTCCTTCATGCCCACAAATCCAGCACCCCTTCCCCCCCCCCCCCCCCCCCCCCCCTGTCTCTGGCTCTGGGTCGGTCTTGACTTGGTCTCCTACATCGGCTGGGCCACAAATAAGATGCCTTGGTGGTTATCTGTGGGCTAGTCTCGAACCAAAGGGTCGTGGCTGCACAAATACATGTACCAAGCAAGATTATAGCTTATGAATGGTTGGATTGTTGTGAGCGCTCTGTAACAAATGGCTGCCTGATTTCAAAGTCATCAGCCTTAAGTTCTGTGTATGGTTTAGTACATGAGATACGGAGAAAACACTTGTGAAGTATGCGCTCAAAGGGAAAGAAAAAACAGTACATGGAAATCTCACTTCCATCGTTTTCTTGATAGTTGATTCTGAAACGAAATGGATTTGTTATTGGCAGGCAGGAAACTTTAGTACAGACGGCATGAAAGAATGTTACTGGGGGAAGGATGCAGGGGGAGGGGGGGGGTGTCTTTAAGGGATAAAGTCTTCACTGGGAATACATTTCGCAAGACCAAAAGGAAAAAAATCTTCATTGGGAATGCATTTAGCACAGACCCAAGGGAGAATACATTTAGCGCAGACCAAAGGGATAAAGTCTTCATTGGGAATACATTTAGTACAGACCAAAGGGATAAAAAAAAAAAGTCTTCACTGGGAATAATACATTTACCACCGACCAAAAATGTAGAGGGCGAGAGAATCAGTATTTTTGACTTGAGTTAGGTGGAGTTCCATTGTGGAGATTGAAGGCATTCCCCACTTCCTGTTGATCTGATTGGCTCTGTGTCTGCCTCCCTTCCATGGGCAGGCTGCCTGTCCTCACTTCATGGTTGACAAGGGCAGACTATCAAGTGGGAGCCGGAATAGCTCAGTTGGTAGAGCGCCTGACTCGTAATCTTGGTGATCCTGGGGTTGCGGGTTCGAATCTCTGCTGGGGCGTTTCGGTACAGAGGGATTTTTCCCTTGGAGTTAACATTGGTTCTGACTCCATTTTCCATACAGTCCTTCGAATGAGACTATAAACCGAGGTTCCGTGTGTGAACGCACGCATAATATCTTGCACACACGTAAAATCCCATCGCCAACTTTCGGAAGAGAAGGCCAGTTTGGCCGTTGGTATGGATGACACGTTACACATAGCATGCACCTGCGTGAGAAATGGAAAGAATGAAGGAGTAAGGAAACTGAGTGAACGATATGGAACGATATTGACTGGATGACACGGAAATGACTGAATGAAGCGCCAGCTGGCAGCTCTTCAGTCGGCACTACCCAGGTAGGCAGCCCGTTGTGTAAATGAGTGTTGATTGTAAAGGCGCTTAGAGCTTGGGCTCTAGCCGAGAATAGGCGCTATATAAGTATTCATCATTATTCATTATTATTAAGTCTGGGGCACACCCAAGGTGGTTTGTGCACAGGCAAACGCTGCGTGCAGGCAGTTGGCCAGCCAACCATGCTGAGCAGTGGACAACAGTAAGTGGCATGCGTGGTTACCTTAGAGGGCGGCTAGGCTGACTGAACAGTTCTTTTGCCCATGTGGTTAGTTACCTGCACAAGTGAAAGAGACTGTGACAAAGGGGAGTCACTGGAAAGTTAGGCGAGATACCAATTCTCTCCCCAGTACATGTCTTCAAAGAGGGCTATGTGGCTGCGGACCAAAAATTAATGCGCCATGGCCTTGCTTAAGGAGTCCAGTATTTATAGACTGGCACAATTCGATTGTTCTGAGAATTTTTATTGTGTCTGAAAGTTGATTCTCCTCATTTTCTTTCATATGGCCTTCACAGTGCAAGCCAAGTGGTTCCAAGCAGACCGATTGAAATCAAAGGAATAGGGGACTGTTTGAGGATTTCCAGCTGCCGCAAGGACAGGGTAGCGGGTGAGTGAAAAAAGGCTCGGAAATGTCATGTCAACTGAGGGGAAGGTCATGTGTTTGAAGACCGCGTGTGAAAATCCCCCCAAACAAGGGAAATAATTGCTGGATAGTTGTTCTTGTGATCAGTTATTAGTTTAACATTCAATGCTGCCTCAAATTTCTGGAAGGCCTCAAAATGTTTACATGGTGTTGTAGTGCAAAATCTTTTTTTTTTGGTCTGTGGTGGGTTCTAGGGGGGAGAAAATATAAGGGAGGGAACCTTTATTTGGATGTAAATATGTAAGACAGACAAATGTTTCAGAAAAAAGAATTTGATTATGGGAAGTAAATCCAGTATAGATAGGGGAAAACATTCCATAAAAAAAAAGAGTGTGAAGGGAGGGAATTTTCACGGAGCAAGAAATCTAGAACAGACAGAAGTCAAAATATAGTATATATACCCAAAATAACCAAGTTCATGAAGGGATGGGGTCTTTGTGAAGAAGTAAATTTAGAAACACACACGCGCGCGCACACACACACACACACACACACACACACACACACACACACACACACAACGTAGAAATACTCCAAGAAAGTAACAAACTGATAGATGGATTAGGAGGTAAACCCAGTGTAGAGAAAAGAGGATATGGTTAGTGGGGTGTCTACATGTGCAAGTTTTTAAATGAAGTGAGTTAGAATTACCAGGAGGTCAATTACTGGGAGGACAGTCTGATATAGACAAGGAGAAAATGTTCCAGAATGACAAGCTTTGAAATGTTGGGGTTGGTTGTTGTTTTTTTTTTGTTTGTTTTTTTGTTGTTGTTGTTGTACCCTGGCTAAAAGACTCCGGGATCATCCGAACAGCCAAAGTACTTGAACGCTATGGTACAAATGCATCAGCTGGGGATGAGAAACATTACGTGTGTGACCCATTTTTGATTACCCCCGCACATGGGCAGCCACACTCCAACTTCGAGGGATTTTAGAGACTGATAATGTTATGCTAGGAGCTTGTCACAACTGAAGACAATCCCTGCATAACTATGCAGAGCATAACAACATTTTGATGCAGCCTTGGTGTTCTAGCCTATGTCGGTTGGTCTGGCACAGCCTTAAGCCAAGGCGCAGCTTTGAAATAAGAAGAGAGGGAATTGCAGAGGGGAGGTTTCCTTTTAACTCCATCTTGAAAAGGCCTTTGTGATTAGATAGACAACTAACACAGAGTTGCTGAATCAAGCATGCGCAAATGTGCAAATTTGCAAAGACGTCAAAGTATTGAGTGTCCTGTGTGTATGTGTATAGGTGTGTTTATGTACGTGGATGTACTGTTATCAACATTTCAGGTCATGTAAATACCATTTCTTCTGTAAACTACTGCTTATTTGGAAGACTGTAGAGATATGTATGTGAATGTCTGTAATGGTGTGATAATCATGCTAAACATTGACAAGGGTGTGTTTCTCCTGAATAAATTGTAATGGAAATGTGAGCTACCAGTGTGTGTGTGTGTGTATTATGCCTTTGTATTCCCTTTAAGTTCAGTGTGTGTTTTGTGTATATGTTGTCCTATCCATTTGTGCCTGTCTGTCTTGGTAGACGTATCATTTTTTTTTTCCCTCTTTTTTCTTCTCAAATTCTGCGTATGCTTCACACAATCTTATTTTCCATGCTCCTTCTCCCGCCCTTTCTCCCATGTCTCTCTGTCCCTCCCGTCCCCATCTCTCTCTCTCTCTCTCTCTCTCTCTCTCTCTCTCTCTCTCTCTCTCTCTCTCTCTCTCTCTCTCTTACACTCTCAAAGTCTTTGTCTGTATGTGTATGTGAAGGGTTTGAAGTTTCTTCAACAACAGAAAGCAGCTGGTTTTGTGAGCAGATCAGATTTCGGTTCAAGAACTACAGACACTCACCAAAACTCTGTACTAGGACTTGATCTATTTCTAAGTGGCATTGGAATTCACATTGACCACCAGATTCACTCTTTGGGCTGCGGACACAGCAGGACACAGGGATTTACCCAGCTTTAATTCGGGATCAAGATGATGTTGAAGAGGATCTGGGCTGACTTGGTGTCGAGAAAGTTCCATTCTACCCCCAGAAATGCTCGCCTGTCCCTACGACCCACCGCTGTGCTACCATTGCACATGAGTTCCAAAGTTTGTTTGTCCACATGACTACACTACAGTATTGTTCTATGTTGAAATCCCTATATTTTTTTTGTCTATATGATTAATGTAAAGTACTGACTCACTTTAAACATGTTCATTTTGTCCACTGACTGACTGCTCTAAAGTAGTGCACCATGTTTAGATCCTGACTGCTCTAAAGTACTGACTCAAACTAAACATGTTCATCTTGTCCACATGACTGCACTGAAATAGTGTCCCACAGCCAGCTGCTAAAGCTCATCTGTCCTTAGACTGCACTGAAGTAAAGTCCCACAGCTAACTCCTGATATTATTTTTTCCACATGAATGCACTGAAATAATGTCCCACAGCTAACTCCTGATGCTCACCTGACCACATGACTGCAGTGAAATAAAGTCCCCACAGCAAAACACCTGATGCTCACCTGTCCACATGACTGCAATGAAATAATGTACCACAGCAAACTCCTGATGTAAATTTGTCCACGTGACTGCACTGAAATTATGTCCCACAGCAGGCTCCTAAAGCTCATCTGTCCACATGACTGCACTGAAATAATGTCCCAGAGCAAACTCCTGATGCTCACGTGTTCTCATTACTGCACTGAAATAATGTCTCACAGCCAGTGCAACTGTAATGAAATGATGTCCCACATCAAAGTCTAATGTACATCTGTCCAAATGACTGCACTCAAATAATGTCACACAGCAAACTCCTAATGCTCACCTGTCCACATGACTGCACTGAAATAATGTCCCACATCAAACTACTAGTGTTCACACATCCACATGACTGCAATGAAATAGTGTCCCACAGCAAACTTCTAATGCTCACCTGTCCTAATGACTGCTCTGAAGTATGTGTCCCACCGCAAAATCCCAACTCATCTGTCCACATGACTGCACTGAAATAATGCCCCACAACAAACTCCTAATGCCCACCTGTCCACATGACTGCACTGAAATAATGTCCCACAGCAAACTCCAAACACTCACTTGTCCACATGACTGCAGTGAAAAAATGTCCCGCATCAGACTCCTAGTGTCACCTGTTCCCATGACTGCAATGAAATAATGCCCCACAGCAAACTTCTAATGCTTACCTGTCCTCATGACTACTCTGAAATAATGTCTCACAGCAAACTCCTAATGTTTATCTGTCCACATGACTGCAATGAAATAATGCCCCACAGCAAACTTCTAATGCCTACCTGTCCTCATGACTACTCTGAAATAATGTCCCACAGCAAACTCCTAATGTTTATCTGTCCACATGACTGCACTGAAATATGTCCCACAGCAAACTCCTAATGTTTATCTGTCCAGATGACCGCACTGAAATAATGTCCCACAGCAAACTCCTAATGCTGATCTGTCCACATGACTGCACTGAAATAATGTCCCACAGCAAACACCTCTCATCTGTCCACATGACTGCACTGAAGTAATGTCCCACAGCAAACTCCTAAGGCTCATCTGTCACATGACTGCACTGAAATAATGTCGCACAGCAAACTCTAATCTTTACCGGTCCGCATAACTGCACTGAAATAATGTCCCACAGCAATCTCCCAACTCTCACCGGTCCAGATAACTGCACTGAAATAATGTCCCACAGCAAACTTCTGAAGCTCATTTATCCACGTGAGTGAACTGAAATAGTGTCCCACAACAAACTCCTTATGTACATTTGTCCACATGACAGCACTGAAATAATGTCCCATAGCAAACTCCTAACTCTCACCTGTCCACATGACTGCACTGAAATAATGTCGCACAGCAAACTACCAACAGTCGTAGTTTTCTACATGACAGGGGAAATTAATGTCCCACAGTAAACTACCAATTATTCATTTGTCAATGTGACAGCACTGAAGTACTGTCCCATATTAAAACTACTACACAGCTATCCACACGACCCACATTGAATTCCCAATGTTCATTATAACCCCTCTCTGCACTACTGCTCCATGTTGAACTCTCAATATTCGGCTGCCCACATGACGGCACAAAAGCACTGTCCCACTTTTAAAAATAAAGAGCAGTACTGTCCCTTGACGTCTTAATGGCGTGTCACATGCATACCTGTATTCTTTCTGTCAAAAATCATTAAGTTGATTTTGAAAGGAAAGAAACACCATAAGAAAACAAAACAAAACAAAAACAGGTTAAAAAAAAAAGAAGAAAAAAAAAAACAGGTCAACTACTTTTGTTTTCCGCCTCTGTGTACATAATATGTTTATGACGGCCTTCGATTTTCACTGAGCTCTGTAACCCTTCAGCGCTAGGTGATAATCACCTGTGGTCATTTCCCTTGTAGGCTGATTCAGCTTCCTCAGTTGCCCGACTTCTGTGTAACTGTTTGCGCCTGGATTACCAGAGTGTCATTCTCACTGTATGTTATTTATATATGTTTTTTGTTTGTCCCCTGGGGCTAGTCTGGAATACGTATTTCCAGAAGTAAAAGCTAGGGACACCATCTGTTCCATGATTCATGTACACCATATTAAGTGCACAGGTTTGAAGAATGTGTCCTTTTTTTTCTTTAATTCATCATTGAAAGCGACTTTCGACTCTAGCTCAAGGGGATGGTCAATAAACCTGGAGTGTCCCTTATGTAACAGGGTCAAAATGCAGACTAAGGTAAAACTATGTGGAAAGTGTTCATGCTTCCACTCACACTCCCTGAGAGGGTCAGTGGTTCAGTCAACAAGTTAGCTTGCCTGACAGGTTTTAGCAGTGTCGGTTGGGAGTGCAGTGCAGCTAAAGCGTGATTTTGGCTTGACTGCAGTAAAAGCATGATTTTGGCTTGACTGCAGGAAAGGCATGATTTTGGCTTGACCACAGGAAAAGCGTGATTTTTGGCTTGACTGCAGGAAAAGCGTGGTTTTGGCTTGACTGCAAGAATAGCATGATCTTGGCTCGACCGCAGGAAAAGCATGATTTTAGCTTGGCTGCAAGAAAAGCGCGATTTTGGCTTAACTGCAGGAAAAGCGTGATTTTGGCTTGACTGCAAGAAAAAGCATGACTTTGGCTTGACTGCAGGAAAAGCATGATTTTGGCCTGACCGCAGGAAAAGCGTAATTTTGGCTTGACTCCAGGAAAAGCGTCATTTTGGCTTGACGGCAGGAAAAGCGTCATTTTGGCTTGACCGCAGGAAAAGCGTCATTTTGGCTTGACTGCAGGAAAAGCATGATTTGGCTTGACTGCAAGAAAAAGCGTGATTTTGGCTTGACTGCAGAAAAAGCATGATTTTGGCTTGACTGCAGAAAAAGCGTGATTTTGGCTTGACTGCAAGAAAAGCGTGATTTTGGCTTGACTGCAAGAAAAGCGTGATTTTGGCTTGACTGCAAGAAAAGCATGATTTTTACCTGTGATAGAATAACAGTGCTCAGCGGCTGTCACTAGACCGGCTGGCTAAGATAGCACCCAGCGTTAGCACACACACACACACACACACACACACACACACACACACACACACACAGAGTGGCTTCAACTGTACTAATATTTTACAGGGGCTGTGTCCTACATGGGAGTCATCCTCACCTCTATAGTACAAAGTGCAATTGTAAATTAAGGCGTCAAATTGCCAGTATAGGCCTAAACGTGGAAAGGAAACGGTAAGCATAAAAAAAAAACAAAAAACATAAGTTTCCTGATGATTTTGGAAGCACAAAAAAAAGCCACACACACACACACACACACACACACACACACAAAATACAAATCCCCATGTCCCTACAAGAAGGATGTTATCTTTTGGAAAAAAAAAACTTGCTGGAGTTTTATAAAAACGCGGCAAGAAGAAAGAGATCTTTCTGATGACCTTCGGCGTAAAAAATCTATAAAAACATTTTTTGGTGTCAGAAAAAATTACCATTATCATAGGCTATTCACAAGCATGGTTTTTAGATTTAGGCTTGATGCATTTAAAACGAAATTCAGTCATAAGGTAACGTGTGTATGTGGGGAAAATATCTCGCCGTTTCATGTTATTTTTCTTTGCCAGCAGTTGAAAAAACATTTGCCTAGTTGGCTCTCAGACATTGAGCCATCCCGCTCATCTTTTCGAAAAGTTACTTTCGAATTATTTACAATATATTTCACATTGTACAGGGATTGTATAAGAGTCCCATTGGTAACTTGATCTGATGATTCCTTGTGTTGAAAATGTTGTGTTAGGTTGTATTACAGTTTTTTTTTTTTTCTATTTAGTATTGCCGACACCCCTCCCCTCCCTCTCCCCCCCCCCCCCCCCCCCCCCCCTCCCCCCCTCCCGACCCCTTTCCTATCCTATCCAGCCTGATCCTGACCTTCCCTCCCCTTCAATATCATTGGAATTTACTAATTTAAACACACCTGCATATACAGTATTACTTAAGTATTTTCTCTCTCACGCGGATACACACTCACACATGTACACACACACGCGTGCACGCCCGCGCGCGCGCGCACACACACACACACACACACACACACACACACACACACACACACACACACAAACACACATACACGTGCACACGTACGTACACACACACACACACACACACACACACACACACACACACACACACACACACACACACTTGGCTTTTTTTTGTTGTTGTTGTGTGTCTAATATCACTTAAAGTGAAGATACATTAAATTAAAGAACGAACGAACACACACACACACACACACACACACACACACACACACACACACACACACACACACACACACACAAACCGCGATTAGAAAGAAATATTATTTGAGAGCTGAAAATTGTTGTAAACAGAAGTCTCGGGTTTTTTTTCCTGTTGCAGGGATTTTTCTCGTCAGAGTGGTTGCCCCCTAAGTCCCCAAGGTGACACAAGAAAAAAAAAAAAAAAAAAAAAAAAAAAAAACGACGACGACGAAGAAGAAATTAGTGTCAGACAGCGAAAGACTGGAAGACTTGTATGAGACGAATAATGACCAACTGAGGTCTCAGTTAGGGTGGGATGATTTAAAAGTGGAAGACTGTAACCACTTACTTGTGGCCTTAAAGAGCAGTTTTTGGTTATTTGGTAATAGTGTGGTCTGGTGGTCAACTTAAAGAACATGTGTTATGTGGCCTTATTGGCCTTATCTGATAAAGTCATTAGAAAGTCTTGCTGCCCAAGGTCGAAGCTTGTGGCGTTTGTTATGTTGATTAATGTGTGTTAGTCTTCCATGAAATGTTGTTGTGAGAAGAAATATTGAAAACTTTATTGTAAATGGTTTTTTTTTTTTTTTTTAAAGGTTAAAATACATAGGAACTCCAAAGGGAAACTACCTCTTAATAAAAAGAAAGGTTGAATGCGGGAAATCGTGTAAGACCGCGCGAATGAAGTTGTTGGTGTCAGGGAAATTTTTCCCCCCCCCCCCCCCCCCCCCCCCCCCCCCCCCCCGCGACAATTGCATGTTCTCTCTTGTGTCTCTGTCTGTCAGTCCAAGGGTAACCACTCCCTTGTCACCATGTAGTGAGAGGATTGAACACACGGCTTTTTTCTTGGGTTTCTTTCCCTTTCTTTCTTTCCTATTTGTTTTCTTTCTTTTTTCTTTCTTTTTTTTTTTTTCTTTCTTTTTTTTAATTTTTTTTTTATTTTTTAAATATATATATATATATACATATATATATATATATATATATATATATATATATATATATATATATATATATATATATATATATATATATATAACACCTGACTATACTGGCAGCTAGACGGTTGTCCCCAGAGACTTCTCAGGAAGAGCACTGCGTTACCAGGAGCTTACGGTAACTATAAATAATAACATGACTTAAATTACTCGGTTTGACTGTCGGTGATCATCACATGCCATTTTATGACACAATCTGACGCAGGAGCTCAATCATGACCAACAATAACGATCACGTAACATTACATTGTATTACACAGTATAACACAGGAGACTACCCATGACTAATGACAATCATCACATAACATGACATTGCAGTACACAGTATAACACGGGAGATTGAACACAGGAGCTTACCATGACTAACGACAATCATCCCATAACGTTACATTGTGTAACACAGTTTGACACAGGAGATTGTCATAACTAACAATAATTGCCACATAACATTACATTGTTTTACACAGATCTAGTTGCAAAGTGAAACGACTGCAGGCGGAAATCTAAACAATCTTAAATAAATGTCAGCGAACCGCCCAGAGAAACGTGGACAAACGAGTCACAAGACAAACCACAACGCGTTTCGACCTCTTAGGTCTTCTTCAGGTGCAACAAAAATGAAACAAATTACGAAAATGCACTTAAAAATGAAACAAATAACGAAATGCACTTAAAGTGCATTTTCGTTATTTGTTTCATTTTTGTTGCACCTGAAGAAGACCTAAGAGGTTGAAACGCGTTGTGGTTTGTCTTGTGACTCGTTTGTCCACGTTTCTCTGGGCGGTTCGCTGACACATTTATTTAAGATTTGTTTTACACACAAGTTTGACGCAGAAGCTTACCGTGACGAGGACAATCATCACATAATTGTTAAGGGAGCGAAATCTCTCACAAAGGGGTCTTGAGCGCTTTAGACCACAAGAATGCCGCATCGACCGATTAGCAGTAGCACCCTCGCCCAGCGCACGCGGTCGAACCTTGTCAAGGAGGCTGAAGTGGTCAGGTGATAGATGGCACCTAAGGTACGTTGGGCCCCTCCCGAGTTCGAACTTTCCCGATAGCGAAAGGGACGAAAATGCATCCATTGGGACCTTGAAGTATCAATCGAGTGCTAAAGACGGCTTTCCATGCGTTTTGTGCGTGTGGCCCTTAACTCTTCTCAGTGCTTGTTTATTTATTTATTTACTTATTTATTTATTCGTGTATTATTCGTTCACATATATATCTGTTCATTTATGGATTTATTGTCAGTTTAATTTTTTTTTTTTTTTTTTTTGTAAATTCTGGGTTTGATGATGATTAAGAGGTATGACAGGCACTCCCACCCAACCCAGCTTTGAGGTTGTCCATGATTTAACTGCTATGCTTTGTTTGTGTTGTTTGTTCGGTGTCACCCTTTTCAGGATGAGACGTGTTTTCCTGTGTGTGAGGTTCACAACCCTGAAGAGGAGCTGTGTCGTCAGCTGGGCTATAATGATTCACACACACACACACACACACACACACACACACACACACACACACACACACACACATGTACGCACACACACACACACACACACACACACACACACACACACACACACACACCCTCAATAAAGATCATTTTGACTTGACTTGACTTGACTTGACACACACACACACACACACACACACACACACACACACACACACACACACTGGTCCTTACTGCCCCCCCCCCCCCCCCCCCCCCCCCCCCGACCAACTCCAAGGCGGGTCCAGGATCACCCAGCGACCCGCTCAGCTCGTACAGGTGACGGTGGAGTCCTGAGAGATGCCAGCAACTTTCCTCCCACACTGAAAGGCAAACGGGGAAGACTCCCTGGTCCTCCCCACCACCGCAGCGAAGTGGTGTGGATCAGCCAACGAAGGCCTCACAGAGCAATGAAGTCACTATGAGTTGATCTACGGGAACGCCGAACTCCGCGGACGAGCTGCTTTCTTCTGTACCGTGTGCACATCTGGAGTTGAAGGGTGAGATTTACGTCCTATTGGCTGGAGACCCTGAAGGACAGGGTGTAGTTGAGGTCTGCATACCCTGTGGCAACTGCTGCCGCTGGCAGTGGTGGGCGAGTTCCGTGTGGGGGCCGTCACCTGTCCCTCTCTGAGCTCTGGTTCCTAGTGAACTTTACTCACATTCGGGTGTTGGTCGGTCGACGATGGGCGTTGATGTCTTTCGCCTCTTTCTTTCTTCACCAAAAAGGCTGTCTTCAGGATCACCAGGCGGCCTTCTTCATGCTCGGGTGGCGATGGTCCTATGCCGCGTGAGGCCGCCTCAATGAGGAAGCAAGACTAAAGTCGCTGGAGCGCTAATAAGTCCCTTGTATTCTGAGGTCCAAGCAGACTATGACCAAGAAGGCGAAATTTCAGCCCAACCCCGTGAGTGGTTCCCCCATGCCCGACCCTCAGAAGCATAGCGTACCAGGCCACCGTAATCGCAATCAGGCAG
Organism: Conus betulinus; assembly: GCA_016801955.1. Taxonomy (NCBI): domain Eukaryota; kingdom Metazoa; phylum Mollusca; class Gastropoda; order Neogastropoda; family Conidae; genus Conus; species Conus betulinus. Next base: position 90,230 of record JADBJO010004588.1, read on the forward strand.
CGCTCCATCGCCGATCGCCCCACATCTCCAGGAGCCACCCCCATCCCCCCCCCCCCCCCCTCTCCCCGGCGACACAGGCTAGACCCACCGTCACCCATAATTATGACTGGAAGGTTCGCTGCGCCGCCTGATACTGACCTCTCACATCAGTGTTCCTCAGCTGCCACTTCTCCCTTGATGTTCGCTCCTATGCCACCTCGCAGCGAACTGGAACAGCAACTGCGTGTGCACAGTTTTTTTTTTTCTCCCCTTTTTGTACCCTCCTCCTCCTTCCAGCGCTTGAAGTGGGAATGGCGCGTGCTGAAGGCCGGGCAGATTCCATAAGGGAAAGTCAGTAGGTGGGTTCTAGCTCATCAAAGAAAGGCATTCACTTGGGATGAGCTCCAGTGCCACATGGAAGATATAAAACAATACAACACATGCACGTGTTTATGTACAGACTACAATCTGGAACAACTTGTCCTTTAAGCCAATAGGACTTTAAACCCGACTTTCGCAGTGTTTGCTGTGGAATATGGGACCTCTGAGCCATAATCGTCCAAAACAAGTAGAGGCACTATTATATGAAACTTGGGACAGTAATCAGTAAAAAGCGAACAAGGAGGATAACTCTTACTCCCATGATGAAACAGTTACGCGTCCATAACTCCATACAAATGTTCCTTTGGATACCAAATTGCATCGCAGAAATACCAGCTCAAAAGAACAATGTAAAGCTATGAAAGATACCGTCCGAAAATGATATTCCGAAGTCACCCGAAAAGCCTGCAACTGACTCATGTACACGACGAGTAATAACAACTGGAGAAATGAACAAACGCGCATTAACATTATTTTCTTCAAGACTGGCTACATAAACGAACAGAAACAAATGCAGGTAACCTCAGGTTGATTGGCAGGCCTACTAAAGGAAATGCAGGGAATAGTAATCAGTAAATAAGGAACAAGTACGGTAACTCTTAATCCCATGATGAGAGTACTCGCTTTTGGAAACTACCAATGCAAATTCCTTTGCCAAGTCATTACTGTGATGATGGAGGGGGTTGTTGGCCTGCGCTTGTTCCCCCCCCCCCCCCCCCACTTACATTGTTTGTCTTTGTATTTGTCTGACTTTATTCAAGTGAAAAGGCTGTGCCAGTCTTGAATAAAAGTTACTCTGAGTTAGGTTTTCTTATGGGACCAAGAGTTACCCTACCTGTTTATTGTCTACTTATGCAAAGATAATGTAATCGTATTAAAAAAAAAAAAAAAAAAATACTGAATCGTTATATATTTACAACTAACGGCAACACTTAAAGTGGTTTCATTGAACACATCCAAAAAACATACATTTACTAATGACTGAATAATGGCTCACACATTGATAAAGCATAATCATCTAAACAAACGTTGAGTAAAGTTGATTTAATTCTTCTGGTTGTTATATCACTTACGAAAATTCAGGAGCGGGTTAGAGTGCTTCGAGTGTCATGGTTTATGTAACCGTTTTCGCTGTTTTCGATTCTTATTAAACTAAGAACAAGTGAACAGGTAGTGAAAAAATCATTGCCTAAAACATTTCAGTCACAGTGTTAACATTTTCCCTTGTTTGTTATACAGGCAAAACGATAGATGGCTACTTGTGATTCAAGCTCTTAATTGTTTTAGCAACAAAGACAGATGGATCTACTGTTCAAACTGAAATCAGATGTTCTGCAAACATTCTGTAAGTATCATAGATTTCCTTCTGATTTACAAATAAGATGAAAGTACTATATTTTTGCAGAATAGGAGGAGAAAGGAGATGGGGCTTTGCAAGTGAAAAAAAAGGCCTCGACACCGGTAAGTCCTGCGATCGATAGAATGAAAAATCAACGACCTCGGCCATCAGAGAGCTTTACTATTTATAGTGCCTTGCGCGAGGGGCGCAGGAGGGGTGGGATGTGGGTGTGGGCAGGAGAGAAATAATGGCAAGGCACGCTATTCGACCTCAGTTTCGCCCGTAAAAACATTTATCTCCCCTTTGTCACGACGTAGATTTTAGAAATGGACACTAACTTGTTTAAATCTTCGTCTTTCTTTTTTTCCCTTCTGTCTCCTTTATCTAAAAATATTTTTACATACTTATGCCACGCTACGGGATTCGCCGAATTTTGTAAACTTATCTGCGATTGGTGGAAAAGAAAAGCCGTTGGCATTCACCTGTAGGATGCACAGAGTTATCCTTCAGTGGGTGCATGCCCTGCAGTTGACCGCTAGCTGTCCCAGCCCGAGCCGGTCCATGCCCAGACTGACTCCCCCTAAAAACTGACCCCTCCCCCCCCCCCCCCCGGACAGTCTAAAGTAAAAAGTTCTCCCCCCCCCCCCCCCCCCCCCCACACTTTTTTTTTTTTTTGTTTGCACTGTCCCCCATACCAAGCCCCTGAGAGAGAGAGAGAGAGAGAGAGAGAGAGAGAGAGAGAGAGAGAGAGAGAGAGAGAGGATGGAGGTGGATTATCTAACAACTCTACTCTAAAATTCTAACAGAGAAAACACTCTATGTAAGTCCTGCCCGCAGAATACTCGTACTTGCCACCCTTACTCATCACAGTTGCCTCCAGACAAACTTTTTTTTGGGGGGGGGGGGGGGGGGGGGGGGGGGGGGAGTGTGCTAAACTGATGGAGACAGAGACTGACTACATGGACAGGGAAACAAATACATTCATTCTGCTTTCCAGGACGGTGGTTTGGACAAGAAGCACACCAAGAATGAGAATAGGTCATGGAGGTCATAGGTCAGTGAGGTCACTGCAGGGCGGAAACGATTTTGAACCCAATTTTGATGAGAGACAGTTGACTGCATGGATGAGCATGGAGCGATGTTAACTAACTACAAATATGGAAACTGCTCGCACTTGGGTGGTTTGAGTCTGACTTCACTGATCAAATTAATTAACTAACGATGATTAACTAACTACTATTCCAAAATGGAAACTGTTCGCACTTAGAATTTTAAAAAAAAAAATACCTTAAAGTGTAGTTGGTTTACAAAGGCATCTTGAATAATATATGCGATGCTTTTTTTTTTTTTTGGGGGGGGGGGGGGGGGGTGTCTACATTACAAGTCACAGTAAATGTGACAAGGAGATTGTTGACTTTAGAAAAGATGATATTCTAGCAGCTACAGAACAATGGTATGACAATATGTTAAGATGGCTGTTCTGAAATTGTATCACAAAACTCAGTTTCAGTTTGTCATGCCGTAGGAAACGAAGGAAGGCGAGTTGCACCGAGTATTATGTGCAGTTTCGTAATGATTGTATAAATCTATAATTGGAACTCTATGATGCATGGGTACAATGTGTTTTGCTATATAGGGCCAAGATCTTGAGCTTTGGATAAATCGTGGTCAATAGTAAACAGCGTGCAATCATTCATGTTGAAGGCAATCTATGGGTCAGTTTCAAGCACACGAATCATATTGCTTATTGAGTAAAACCTTGGTAGGAATCCACTGACAGTAAATACCCGTGTTCGTTGGACGCAATATCACTTTAAATAAACAAGAATGAGTATTAAACACAGATTCTCCTTTAAAAGCGAAATTATTATAAATACTTTTGGCATATTTAAGCAAAAATTGATAGCAGACAAACCACACTGGGTCTGTGAAGTTAAGATATTCTGTGCACTAATGATTTCCAGCATGTGTGTGAACATTGAAATTACAGGAGGTTTATGTAAATACTTTTATTAAAAGAGTTTTAAGCAAAAATTGATAGCACTTACACATTAACACCATGCAATGACAGGTTTTTACAGCACAGAAATTTTAAAAGTGATTATGAAATAGAACCACATTTGATTTCAGACATAAACAGATATGCAAAACATTGAAAAAAAAATTCGCAGCAGTGCACAGTTGAAGGTACTAAAAACATAACGAATAAAGTGCATGGTCATTGCGTAAGTCCGCTAATTTTTTTTTAACACTATGAAGTCCTGATTTGAAAGATGCAAGATTTCAGTTGATATCCTTTAAATTCTACATGTATCCCAGTGATTTTAGTCTGTCATTATAAATTGCATGTAGAAACAACAGCAGGCCTACAATCAAAACCTTTGCCATGTATTTATAAAGAACTTTCGATAAAAGAATAATTTCCCAGTATTAAATACTAATGGCAGCAGGTCTTATCAAATGATAGTGTCATCTGTCTTTGCACTTATTATTCATGGTTAGATATTGTTTTTCAGGTGACTGATAGGCCTATACCCTGTAGGTCTTTGGCGTTTCTAATGAAAACTCTGTGTGTGTGTGTGTGTGTGTGTGTGTGTGTGTGTGTGTGTGTGTGTGTGTTTCTTTGTCCTCTCCTCAGTGAGCGTCTCCTTTCCGAAGACTTTAAAGACTTTCAGCAAGAAATACATTGTATCATCTCTCTGATTCGTCGTGTTAGCAAATGGCACGTGGTGTCAGTATCAATGTCAGTTTGTCTGAATGCGACTGAACTGCGTGACGTCATGATCTGGGCGGTCGTGTGACATTTCACTGTGTCCCCAGCGTAAGTGATACTAATTTCAGCAGCCGAGTGAGCAGACGTCACACGGGAAGGCTGTCGACTTTGATCAGCGGAGTTCCCGGAACACGTTGCTTCGCGTACGTCATGGCAAATGGAACATATTGGGGCAGCTTCCATTATTCTCTGTGGTTATGATTCTTCATAACATAAGTCACGGACACTCAGCTGTGGCCTGCGTACTAGATAGGAATAAGCAGGATTAGAGAGAGGAAACGACGCAAGCAGGGAGGGGGGGAAAGGGGGGGGGGGGGGGGGGGGAGGGATTGGTGAGGGGGTGTGAGGGGGGGGGGTGTCAATCATGATCGTCAGCCAAAATTGCCCGGTGAGTACACATTGGTGGCAGGGGGACAACCTAGGTTAGCCTGTACTACTATCGAGGAGAAGGAGTGGGGGGGGGGGGGGGGGGGTGGGGGGGGGGGGAGGAGGGGAGGAGGGGGGGAGTAACAATGACCAGCTCCTGTTGTCCAAGGGGACAGTCTGGGATGGGGGGGGGGGGGGGGGGGGGGGAGGGGGGAGGGGGAAGCCTGTAGCATCGGTGTCTCAGCCTCTCAACTGTCCCCCTGTCCAGGCTGTCCCCCGGACTTTAAGGGCTCCCCTCTCTCGGAAATACGAGGAGGATACATGGATTGAACGTGCGATGCTGGCCTTTCCCAAGCAAGGCAAGGTCCCTCTGTATTCGCTTGGTTATACGTACGATTAGAGTTCTATGAGCATGTAAGATGGCAAAAATGTTCATGTGTGAAGTATGTATTTGCGCGCGCGCGCGCGTGTGTGTGTGTGTGTGTGTGTGTGTGTGTGTGTGTGTGTGTGTGTGTGAACTGCAGTCTGTTCAAGTGACTGAGACGTTTACAGCGTGCACAGTGAAAATCAAGTTCAAATATCTTGTTCCCAAACAATGTCAAGTGAACAGAAAAAAAAAAATGTCAGTCATCGAGCTGTAAACCGTGACTTCATGTAGATCTACAGGCTGCAGGAGCTGAGAACGCAAAAGCCCGTGCCGAGGAATCTGTTTTGTCACGCTAGAACATCACTCATTCATTAAGCCTATTCCGGGTGGGAGACACTTAAGGCGAAAGCAGGACAGCATCGGCTAGTTTGAACTGCTTGTAGATGTAGGGCGGGAAAATGATCAATCTATATGCCATGCTTGTCCGGGTGACAGCTTGGAGTGGGACATAGACAGCACTGTGTCACCGGTAAATAGTTGGCCGACGTTCAAAAAGAACGGGCGATTTACCCTAAAGCACGAACTTGAACTTACGGGGTCACGAGCATTGCGACGTGGGGGTCGCCGCACTCTGCTAGTGCCTTTGTGAGGTACACACGTGTACTCTCACCTTGAAAAAAAAAAAAAAATCAAGAATGCTGAGAATCCAGTGATCTTCAGGGTCCCCTTCCCCCACCCCATCCTCTCTCTCTCCTCACCATATCCTTTCGTTACATTTAGAAAACTGTAGTCGTTGGAATTGTATCGCGTGTGGAATTAGGAGCAGACAATAAGTTGCCTACGGCTTTCCAATGCCCGTCTATTACTCAGTCTAATTTTTGGTCAGTTTTTCAGTCCGTACATTGTGGCAATTTACATTTCTCTCTCTCTCTCTCACACACACACACACACAAACTCAAAAATATCTCATTCAACTGTCGACCATTCTTCAGTCAATGGTTCGGTTATAGGAGGGAGGAGGTCGGGCGGGGAAGGGGGGGGGGGGGGGGGGGGGGGGGGGGGGGAGGAGGAGAGGGGAACGGGCTCATAAAATTAATGTGAATCTTATCCGTTTTCGAGCGCGGGTAGAGATATCCTATGCACAGTTAACAGGATGCATTTTGTGCACATCCGCAGTCACGTTTTTGCCTTCACGGCCAAACACGAGACTTGAAAATGGCCAGCAAATGATGTAAATTGTTATCCACAAAGTGTATTATACATAGTGTTTGTTCTGTTTGTCTTGCTTTAGAAATTTGAACTTTAATCAATGAACAAAACACTGTTTATATCTAAGGACTATATTTTTGCTCAAAGTCAAGGTCACCGTTGCCAGCAGACGAAGTCTGTGACAGGTCACGTGTATGTCTGTGGATACACGTGAGCGCGCGAGCCAAGTCGAAAGAAAACAAACGGTACACCCACGAGAAGCTTCACGCTGGTTGGTCGTGGGTGACTTAGTGATGCGCGAAAGACCACTTTACTGCTGTAGAGAGCCCTTTTCTCAGATTTGCCTTTGTCGTAGGCTTCGTGCTGACTTTCTGTGGAAGAGGAAATTGAAGCAGGCGAATCGGGATTGTCAACTGGGTGATAATCGATCAAGATGAAACTGATTACGGAGTCGGTGAATGGAATGTGAACAACTGGTAAGTCGGCACTAATTTACAATTTTAACAATTTATTTAACTAACAAACAGAGAGAATTGGTCAGTTCTAGTAAAAATTCAAATAGCATGGGGTAGGGGGAGTGACCTACCTCTCATATATGTATTTTTGTTATCAGATCATCATTCAGCGATGACAAATGAAATGTTTCAAACTTAAGCTGCATTTTCTAGATTTGAGTCATTTGTCGACATTTATACGTTTGCTATGTCAAGTTCTATCGAAAACTTAAATAAACGAATTAACCTTCATTAAAGTGACGAGACAAGCCCAGTATACGTTGTAAATACATGGCCAAATCGATTGATTGATATTCTCTCTCTCTCTCTCTCTCTCAGTCCTGTCCGTCTGTCTCTGTCTGTCTGTCTGTCTGTCTGTCTGTCTCTCTCTTTCACTCTCTCTCTCTCTCTCTCTCTGAGTGTGTGATTTGTTGTTATATATATGTTCCCACAGCTGTGCAGTAAATCACTACTACCAAATGTAGGCAGTTTTTCCTGAGAACATTAATGCTGAGTGCTTGGTAATTGTGTGTGTGTAGTGTGTGTGTGTGTGTGTGTGTGTGTGTGTGTGTGTGTTTGATTTGTTGAATATGTGTTGCCACAGCTGCACAGTAAATGTAGGCAGTTTTTCCTAATATCATTAATGCTAATGTGTCAATTCCATCTCTTCATCTTGTAAGTGCATGGTAATGTGCATGTGTGTGTGTGTGTGTGTGTGTGTGTGTGTGTGTGTGTGTGTGCTTTCGGCTGTCGCCTACGGCAATAGAATCAGTGTGTAATGATGTTTCAGTTTTTGAGTTTGTCGATGTGGAAATAAAGAAATTGTGATTCACCTTTATTTTGGTTAGTCAGGATTGTATTGTATAGACATTCCTGCAATTTTTTTTTGTTTTGTTTTTGTTGTTTTTTTTTTGGGGGGGGGGGGGGTGCCCCCATGTGAATAATCTGTCCGCTTGCTGAGTCTCATTCCCAGTCCCGGCCTCTCTTTCACCTGGTTGAAAAAATATCAACAGCAGTAATTAAAAAAAAACAATTGTTGATCAGCAGTCTCACAGAGCGTAACTACATCTGTCTCTTCCATCTTCTGTCTTGATTTTGAATCGTCGTTTCCATGTTTTCTTACTCAGATGAAACAAAATAAAGAAAAATGAACTATGTAGATGAAATTTGTAAATTGTTAACACATGCTTCATCTTGAGAAAAGGTTGAAGTGGGTGTTCCGTAAGTTCGAAAAAAAAGTCTTCACTATGGATTGGCTTGTATAGTGCTAATAAATATTCACACACACACACACACACAGACAACATAGACACAGGGGAGACAGTGGAGCGGGGGGGGGCGGGGGGGGGGGGGGGGGGGGGGCACGCAGAGCATGGGTAAACAGGACATTTTTATGTTGCAAGATTTTATGTTTCATTTCTCCTACTGCATCATCTTTCCTGCCTGCCATGTTGCAACTTTTTGTTGTAGACTGATTGATCATTTTCTGTCTCTTGTTTTTGTCTACACACTTGTCTGTCTCCCCTCCCATATTTTCATTTTTCAGTTTTTTTTGTGTTTTTTTGTTTTGTTAGGTTTTGGGAGGGTTGCCTTTCTCTCGCAAACTACAACCATGATAGATAATGTTGCTTATAGCCCAGCCGACCACAAAAGGCCATATCAGGGCTGCTACATCATGAATGTATACAGATACATATGTTTATTTCTATGTATATATTAAAACTTTGATTAAAATGTAAAAGCTAAAACCTACAGCGCTGCCCTGCTGTGCAGTCGTCAGGGTATACCCTGTGACTGCACCAGCAAGAAACAGCGCTGTAGGTGTTTTTTTACATTTTAATCAAAGTTTTAAACAGATGCCGCTCCCAACCCGGTTGAGCACTTTTTTAAAGTTATTGTTGGTTAGCAACACAATTATTATGTATATCCTTTTTATATATAAACTATATATATATGAATATATATACCCATATTATATGATAATATATATATATATAAATATATATATATACCTCATATTTTGAAAACAAAACCAGAAAGAAACTATGTAAAGAAAGAAGCTCTGTATATGAAGAAGAAAAGTGGAGGGGTGGTGTGTAAACAGAAAGTGAAAAATGCAGAGTAATCAAAAAAAAAAAAAAAAACAAAAAAAAAAAAAACAAAAACCCTTTCCTATGCAGCATGCTCTTTCATGCTGGAAAATGATCGCATCAGGGGGAGATACAAGGTAGAAAAGTTTGAAAGACATGATTTTGATGAGTTTACAATGCAAACAAGCAAGAGTTTTGTGCGCTTTGGTGATTGAATTTTTTTTAAAAGTATTTATTTATTCAAAGCGGAGTTCCAAGGGAGAAATATAGTGCTAGCCTGTTATATATGTGTGTGTAGGTTTTTTTTTCTTCTCTCCTGTTTTTGTATTGATTTTGCTCAAGTGCAATCATCTTTATGCATAGTTTTGTCAGAGAAAATCCCCTTGTAGCTGTGTGTGTGTGTGTTGTGTTTTTTTTTTTTTTGTATGGTGAGTGTCTGCTACAGCACATGGGATCTTAGGTTGTCGTCTCGTCTGGAAGACTAGCCCCCAGACCACCGGTGTAGCGGAGAGGGGAAGAAAAAAAATGTAATGTGTATGGTGCTTGGCAAACACAGGTTCGGCTGAAGACCTGGAACTGTCACAGGGACACACCTTGTTTTACATCAGGTGTTCTGCTAAGTACATGTGGGGAGTGTATGTGTGTACTATACTTGTGTATACCAGACACACTGAGGATTGTCATACATTTCACTAGCTGAAAATGAGAATAACTGATCTCCTCAAACAATATAAATGATACATAAGTATAAACATGCTGAAAAGAAAGGACACACTAAAAGTAAAACCGCTAACAAGAAAAGATTTTTTTGTTGGTCAAAAATATTGAAGTTCATCATTTATATTTAAACACTTTTCCCCCCCTTTTTTGTTGGACAAAAATATTCAATTCATCATTATAATTATATTTTAAAAACTCCCCCCCCCCCCCCCCCCCCCCCCCATGTGCATCACTAATTGCCCCCCCTACCCCCCCCCCTATTCCCCCCCACAGTGGTGATCACTGATGCTCATACTATATAAATGCTATGCAAAATCAGTGGTGAGAAATACGTCAAACATAAAATTCATTGAAGCATATGTTTTTGTTGTGTTTTTGAAGAAAAAGAATCTGGAAAAAAAATCATTAGCCATGCATCAGCCAGATTTGAACTGGTTGCAAAAATCTCAAACCAAGACACCCCTAATCACTTTTTCGCAGTGATAATACACCCACAGTTTCAGTCTTTCTTCACCCAGACGGCAACGCTGAAATTTTGGATCAACATGTTCACAAACTCCAGTTTACAGTCTGAAGACACACTACAAGTTCCCTGCCCATCACAAAATCTCCAGCGCAACCTGTGCTGCCCCAGTGAGAGCTGTTCACCTACAGGTTGTGTTCTCGTTGTGTTCAGGTGGGAATGGCCATTCTTGCCAAATCTGAAAGTGAAAGCACTTGCTGTCTCACTCAGCCCGGGGTTTGTGCTTCTTGTGTCACAGGGAAAAGTTTGAGTTCAAAGAGTAATCAGAAGGGATGCCGAGTGTAATTCTGTGATTCAGCAAACTGTTGTTTGCGTGCCAGGCTGATTTTGATTGGAAATTCATGTTGATCGACAAACTTTTATCAGTAGTACGCTCACTGGAGATCAAAGGTTAGAATGTGTTCATTCATGCTGGTGATAGGCGTGGTATAAACCTTTCCTTGCTGTTCAGTTTTACTTTGTGAATGAATGTATTTTGCTTCATTACAGACATGCTTTAGTGGCTGAAGTGTGTGTGTGTGTGTGTGTGTGTGTGTGTGTGTGTGTGTGTGTGTGTGTGTGTGTGTGTGTGTGTGTGTGTGTGTGTGTGTGTGTGTGCGTGTGTGGACTTTCCCAAGATACACTTCAATACTTCATGTGTTTGTATATATTTGTGTAAGGATAGCACTAGTAATTAGTATGCATGATGCTAGGTGTACATTTACAACTAACTACTTAAGATGTACTTTGACCATATTTCATACAGAAAAAAAAATACTGTTATTGGTGTGAATGTTCATGGCAAATATTCGGCAGGAGTTTACTTGACATGTGAAATGATCACATGACCCATCAGGATGTAGATTTGAACCTCTTCTCCCGCCCAGACCAGTGCTGTAACAATGAGATTAAGGGAACTAATCATGGAAGGAGGGTTACAAATGGGTCTTTATTAATTCACACACTTGTACCTTAATTAAGCAATTTTGTAAACTTGCAATGATTGTAAAATGACCAAGAACTCTTTCCATTTATTCTCATGTCCAACTTTTCTAACCTTCCTCAAACAGTAACCTTGTAGGTTCAGAACAATAAGTTGGAAAGAAAAAAAAAAAAAAAAAAGAGAAAAAAAAAAAAAAAAAAAAAAAAGGATGAAGGAAATTGGTGGGTGGTCACTGAGAGAGAAGAGAGGGGAGATTATGCTAAGATAGATAATGGAGCGGCTGATGATTCATTTGTGTTGATGCTTGGAAATACATGTGCAAAGGTAGTGCAGAAATTTTCCAGATTGTTAGATTTTGATACTTTTAATTCTAATTTTGTGTTCAAGGGAATTTTTGATCATGGAAACCATGTAAAAGGTTTATACTTTTAATTCTGATATTCAGCTTGAATACACAAGGAAGTTCTTGATCATGGAACTCCAAATGAAATGTCTATACAATGATGCAGACCCAGATCTAACCCAATCACAGAAACTAAAACCTATATAATCATATAACTCAGGTCAACCAAGCGATACATAACACTTTTTTGACATTGTGTACCACACACACATCACGTACCAGAAAACATCATACCACATCACTTTATGCCGCAGCATACCGCTGTCTGTTATTCCATACCACACCACACGCACACTTGTGTCACTCCACATTATCCCAGACAACATTATACCATACCACACCAAACCACACTGCACCATTCGTCCACTTGACATTTCACGTGTGGCACTGGCGGAAACTGACTGGAAGGATCTAGGAAAGCATTCACGAATATAGTAAATGCATCCCAGTCGATGAAAGTGGTGCGACATAATGACAGATGAAAGCGATTTCGGTAGGCTTCTGTGACGCATGACTGACAGTCACGGTCCGTTGGACATTTATACGCCCTGCATCCTTGCTGGAAAAATGTTGATCTTGCCTTGACCCTGGGATGCATGGTTGGTGACATCATTTGTGGGGGGGGGGGGATAGGGGATAGGGGTGATGGGGGCACAAGGTGAAAATGCATTAAGTGACGACAACAAATAGAATGAACGTAGTGTG
>JADBJO010004588.1:105000-140000 GCA_016801955.1 Conus betulinus
AGTAGGTCCAGGACACCACCTACAAAGCCCCCTACTGACAACAATACTTGCCTAATGTGGAGCCAGTATACGCGAGGAATCTCGCTCCAGAGGGTGCCACCGACCCCCAGAGTATAGTCTCCTTGAACTTACAATACCAGTAGCTTTGACTCTTACTCAACATGGACATGGCCATGGATACGAAAATCAGGACCGAGGTCACCACAAGGACGCAGAATGTTAGATTTCTCTGTTGTGATGATTGATTATGAGGATGAGGATGAAGATGATGATGCTATGAGGTTCCGTTCTGGTCTGAGACTAGGTAACAGGGTTGTGTTCTAAGTTTCCTTTCATAATTATATCGCAGCACATCCAGGTCCGAATGATGTGGACACCTGGGGTAAGTTAGGAAACTTAAAGCCACAGTCTTCTTCTTGTCTGTCTTTTGTCTGACTCTGGGGAAAGGTCCAGTGACAGTGAGGAAAGACTCACTGACTGCGGGGAAAATGTTGTTGACAGCAGGAAAGACTGTGACCTGGGATTCTTGTCAGACAGCATGTAAGACCTCATGGCGAAAGCTTGGCCATGTCTGGAGTTCTACTGTGATCACCTGTCAGCAGAACAGCGATGAGTAAAGCTATGGGATTCACACGGCAGTTGCTTGACAGTGGGTTTTTTTTTGCTGGTGGGCTCTGCGGTCATGAAATATGGGCTGGTACATCCATGGGAATGCTCCTGTGGAGTTTCTGTCGTGTCACATCCAGTGGCCATTACACAATGGCATCTGCCAGGGAGCAATTATGTCCCTTCACGTGTTAATTAATGAAATGCCCTGTGCGTGCCTGCACCCTGTATGAACACTGCACAGGCTTCCAAGGGTGGTGCAGGTCACTCCCAGCTGGTCTGTGTTAGTGGTTGAGGACAGTTTTTCTCTGGGTCCTAACCCCACCTTTGGATGTATCTTCTTCTTCAGGACCAATGATATAGACACCTTGGGTTAGTTAAGAAACTTAAGCGACACTCTTCAGAGAAACATCCACTGAGTGCATGAAATGCGTCTGTGTGGGTTCAGTCTTCCCATGTGAGGCCGTAGCACATGCAACTCCATGCAGGCGCCTCTTGCGGCTGAAAACCCCCACAAACAAAATTTAATGGGTCTGATGGGGTTTTAATGGATGACTTCCCCTGCTGGAGAACTCTGCTCCATGGCAGTTGAGGTGTTTATTATTTTCTTTTTACATTTCTCCCTGTCACTGGAGATTTTATTTCATGTGAATCACATTGAAGTTACTGTATTTACTGTTTTTTTTTTTGTTTTTTTTTTTTTTTTTTTTGTTTTTTTTCCATGATGTGCCAGGTGTTTTTTTCTACGTAAATTGTATCCAGGCTTTCTGGAAATTCTGCGTTAGCAGCTTTCACATTTTCAGCTTGCTTCGACTCGTGTCTGCAGGGTGTGTGTGTGTGTGTGTGTGTGTGTGTGTGTGTGTGTGCTTGTCTTTACTGCAATCTCACTGTCTTTGTGCCTTCATGGCCCATTATTCTCTTTGTAATAGAAAGTCAGTTCACGTTTTTCACGTTTTTCCTCTTTGCAGTTTGTTGCATGCCAGTTTTTTGTTGTTAGTCTTGCTTTTTTTCATTTGTTTAAGCTGTAATTCAGTGTAATGGAATGTGAACACTGTCTGCTCTGGACATCAACTGTCCAGTTTACTGTAGTTGCCTGTAGGGCTTTCCTTGTATTTTTGACCATGAACTGTCCAGTTTTCTCAGTTTGCCTATAGGGCTTTCCTTGTATTTTTCCATGAATTGTCCAGTTTACTCAGTTTTGGCTACAGGGCTTTTGCTGTATTTTCCATGAACTGTCCAGTTTACTGTAACTGCCTATAGGGCTTTCGCTTGTATTTTCCCCATGAACTGTCCAGTTTACTCTGTTAGCCTATAGGGTTTTTTTCCTGTATTTTTCCAATCACTGTCTAGTTTACTCTGTTTGCCTTTTGGGCTTTTCTTGTATTTTTCCGTGAACTGTCCAGTTTACTCTGTTTGCCTGTAGGGTTTTCGTTGTTTTTTCCATGAACTGTCAAGTTTACTCTGTTTGTAATGTAGGGGCTTTCGTTGTATTCTCCCGTGAACTGTCCAGTTTACTCTATTACAATTAGGGGGCTTTCCTTGTATTTTCTGTGGCATCATACATGATTTTTTTTTTTTTTTTCTATTTTTTTCTTCTTTTAAATCTCTTGTTTTTAATGAATGGGGGGATGATGAATTTATGGAACCCCCCCCCCCCCCCCCCCCAGCAGAGCTTGGTTTTTGTGGCCTTGAGGGTGTCAACAGATAAGCTGTTGTTCTAAATAGGTTTTTGTTGTTGTGTACTTTTTTTTTTTTTTGATTTTTTTTTTCCAGGCTCAGTAGTTTTTGTTCAGGGATTTGGACATGGTCCAGGCTTTTTGTGTGGCCAGCTGGACAACATGGTGTCTGAAAACTGATACAGTGTTTGGTATGGCAGTGTTCCAGGTCCAAAGTCAACATCCGTCTTGAATCAACGCTAGTTTTCTTACGCATCGAATCCCAAAGTTAAAGTTCATGGAGTGCCTATGTCCATGGCAAGATGAAAACGATACGTTGTGTGTGTGTGTGTGTGTGTGTGTGTGTGTGTGTGTGTGTAAGGCCAGCCATGAAAAGTAGAAGCTCCCGTCCATCACAGGGGGGAACAAAAACTTAGGGATTGATTTTCAGCCAGCCTCAGCCTCCCACACTCCCCCGTCCTAACCCGTTTTTGTTATCTGTTGTGTCCCAGTCGTTGTTGTATGTCAGCTGTGCAGGGTGATGCAAGTCGCCCACAAGCTTGACAGTTTATATTTTGTCGGAGTCATCTGCTGTTGTTACTCTTTGCATTTGTCGGACAACTCAAGTATATGGGCAAGCCTGGAACTTCCTGCAGAGGTTTTTGGTTCATTGTGTGTGTGTGTGTGTGTGTGTGCGTGTGTGTGTGTGTGTGTGTGTGTTTTTTAAGTTTCATTTTGGTTTTGTGTACTTGGGTTTCTGCATGTGTGTTTTGGGTGAAAGGGCATCACAGTAACATTTGTGTGGAGTTGTGGTCACGTCATTTTTTTTTTTTTCATCATCATATTAGTAGAAGCTGCTTTCTTTATAATTACAGTTCATTTCACCACACCGTACTGAAGAGTTTGTTCCATGCTGTTTGTCTGGCTCTGGAGCGATATGTTGCAGGAACCAGAGTGGTTAGCCTGCTGCAAAGCTTGGGAAGCTTTATAATGACCAGCCCTTGTCCAGAACAATGTTTTTTTTTTTTTTTTTTTTTTAAAAGGTTTGCCTTAAGTGAAAGTTCATCATTTACCTATTCAGGTCATTCATTGAAAATGCATTGAATTTAAAAATTACTGCCAAGACTTAAATATTTAATGTTTTAACAGTTATTGTGGTTTGGCTTTCAAGTACAGCATCGCCAGAATGCACAATTATTGGAAGTACATTTTCAGCTGTTTGTGTAAACTGTGATTCATACTGGAAACACGTTGTTTGTTAAGTTAAATGTCGAACGATTTTCTCAATTATCCTAAATAAAGATGTTATTGCGTGCGTTTGTCCACCCCCCTTTGTCAGTTCCTGCGTTACTGTAGTATGTACGAAACAGTGACACATGATCCATGCTAGAATGGATTATTCCCGACAATATTTATGAAGCCCAAAGCCGCCAACAGAGACACGCCCAAAAAAATCGGCTGGAGGGAGGGAGGGGAGGCCTGTCTTGTGGCATGCACGCACAACAGGCTGGCTGCGGGTGATCTCGCATCGGGCTGTGAGACCAGCTGCAGGACGCAAGCGCCACCGAGTGCGTTCATTGATTTTTTTTTTTTTTTTTTCCTTTTTTACTTAGCCAAGACCAACTCGGTAGGGAGCAGCTAGACTAGAATGTTTTTCTTATTAGAAAATAGAGAGGGATGAGAATTTCTCCATAGTTTTAAATGCTCATAATGAAAGAAAGAAAAAAAAAATAACACATAGATTAAACTCCCCTCTCTTGTCCCGTTTCGGTTTGGGGACGATCGCACTGCGCCCGAGTCCAAGGTCGATGACGTAGTCTGGTATTGCGGTCACGGTCAAGGGCAGCCAGTCACATTGCAAGCCGCGTGCCGAGCCCGAAACAGACGATCACAAAACGTGCCCAAGTCATACGGAGGTCAGATGAGGTTGTAGCGCGCTGAGGGAAATGCGCTTTCCTACAATCTCGAGCTGCTAACGCCGTGCGAGAGGCATCAGTAAGTTGTTTATTCTACTATTTTTTTCCCCCTCCTCATTTTGTCTTTTTGTGTACAAACGGGGACAGCCGATCCTGTGATTTGCAAGCGAAGTTGATGGATATGTTTAGCTTTTCCATTGCGCAGCAGACGACCGTTTTTTTTTTTTTTTCTTTCCACCTTCCGGATGGTGTGTCCGTGTTGCTCCCGTTTTTTTTTTTTTTTTAAGGTCAAGTTGCTGGCAATGGTGAAGGCTGTGGTTGTGGCTTGATCAGTTGGGAAGCAGTGTCGAGCGCAGGAAGCTGTGTCAGGTGAATGGTGCGTTTTCTGTGAACTGTTGTAAAGGAATGACTCTCGTGGTTTTGTCGTGATCGTTGGAAACGGCAAAAATGTTAAGATACGTGTTGCCAGTGAACACATGCAACTTGATCAGGTTTGTTTTGCTTCCGCTGAAATAGGTCACCAAGAAATGAATTGTTGTCATTCCGTCCTTCTCTCCACCCTCAATAATTATATTGGAAAAAAAAAAAAAAAAAAAAACTCACACAACAGATGGGCACCAAAACAGAGAGCACAACTATTTTATTTACGGAACAAAACTGAAAATATTCTACCACTAGATCTACAAAACGACATCTCCAATAATGTGTCAAGCCTGCTTCAGCATGACATCATGTTGGATGATCAACATTTATACCCGGTTTGTTCAACTGGCAGCAAGATGTTATAATTCTAACAGTGATTATATTTTACTTGAAAAATATGCTTTGATTTACAGCTGTGCATTCTTCTGACCATCTGCAGAAAACTTTCTTCCTGCCTCCAGCATGGTAGATAAGACATTGCAGACTTGCAAATCAAGCATAATATAACTGGTTCTTGGGGAATTAATGTAATCTTTGTTTTTTTAAAAAGATTCTTGTATATGTACAGTATGGATAGATCTCTCAGTCTCTCTCCATCTCACCAAACAAAACAAACTCTCTTTTCTCTCTAATGTAAACTGTGGTTTGATCTTTGTCATTTTCAGCCTTCGCATTATTAGATTCATATAATAACTTAGTTCTGATTACATTTGTTGATTTTAAAAAAAAAAAGTCGCTTTAATGTGAGGTTTGTCCTTATGATTATCAGTATTATTGTAATTAGTTATTCCTTTTATTCTCTTTGTTGCTGATACCAGCAGAATGTCTTGGTTTGTGTTTTCGTAGAACATAGTGGAATAGCAAAGGCAGATCGAAAGATCAAAGCACACCCAAAAATCCGCTTCTCTTTCTGTCTGTCAGTGAATCTGTGCATATGTTAAAAAGATTCTTTTCATTTGTAATTCTCCCCCTCTCGACCTTGAGGTCCATTTTTCGACTTTGTTCAAAAAAGTCTTTACAGTTTCCTCTTTTCTGCCATCTTGTTTCACTCTTTTTTTTTTTTTTTAATAAAAAAAAGAAAACTTTCTTTACTATACATGTATCGTCCATCTTTTCCTACCTGTGTGACCCACACATTAACCATCATTCTAGAAGTGTTGGACCCGTTTTTCTCTAAACAGAACTAATAACAGAGCTAATCTTGGGACTGTACACTGTTCAGAATATGCTGCAGCTGTCTATTTTGCACTGGATGCTAGTCCATGTGGCCATCTGTTTATGTATCTGTGTTTTGGTTGCACCATTGTATTTCTGTTCAGTTCTATACTTTTTCTTTAACTGGGGATGAGTGATTAAGGGGCAATACCTGGTGCCCTCAGCGCAGATGTATTTGATTGACTTTAGTCTGTTTTCTGTGATCGTGATCCAGCTGTGGATACCCCCACTTGCTTAGTGAGAACTGCTTTCACTTTCAAGTCACGAAAGTCATGCATGATTCCCTCCCTTGGCTTGCAAAACTAAGCAGCATGTGGCACTTTGTGTGATTTCCGTGGATTGAACTCTTACCCACAGGTGGATGTTTCGATTGTTGTGATAGCCAGCCTGTGTGTTGGAGGTGAACCTGGTTTTTACTTGCTGGCATGAGAAAAATAGCGGCGCAAGCTTTGGCAGGTCAGTGAACCAGAAACTGGTGATGCCCATTCTGATGACGACTGCAGTTACTGAGTGGCTGGGGTGGAGAGTAAAGTGCATTTCAAGGGATACATGTGGAGACTTAAGATAATGACAGCCTAGTACGTCCTGACACTGAGACAGAATGTCACAGAGGGGCTGTGTAAAAGAGTGCAGAAATGTTGATGTGGGAAAGCATGGTGGAGGTCTCCGTAGTAACCTGGGTACAACATGAACACAGACTATTTTCTGTCAGGGCTACACAGTGTGGAATGCCCTTCCATTCTCCACCAGACACTCCCATTCCACTGCTTCCTCCATCACGGAAAACCTTTTTGTTCAGACAGCACTGACCTCTCTTCTTTTTGCCTATGATTTCCTTATCACTGCATTTATGCTGTTGAAGCATCTCGCGTACAAGTATGTTTCAGGTGAGGTGAGGGGGTGGGGGTGGGGAGGGACAGGTTCAGATTGTTGCTGCACCTGCCTCTGATAAATAAATTCACGCTGACGAGGCCTTTGCAAACAAATCATGCAGTTGAATTTATATCCGATTTTTCAAATCGTGTATGCGGTAATGGGTTAATTGTCTTGATTGGTGCAGTTTTGATGGTTATGCCAGTTAGCAAAGATTGATCCAAGTTCCTTCTTCAAATTTGCTAACTAAATCATTTCATGAAACAACAAAAAAAAAAGAGTTCCGTTTTCATTTGATAGCACTGAAATTTAAGAAAAGGTTGAATTCAGGGCCCCTTTCTTTACCTCACTTCTCAGATACAGTGTTTCATACCCTCCTTCCTCAGGCTTGTGACAGTTTGCATTCATACCACCTTCAGGTTTGCAGTAGTGAAGGTTTGAAATTTAACCTTGTACACATCTTTTCCTGTATCAAATATTTCATTCTCCACAGCAGATTCATTTGCAGTTCGTACGTCCATCATTATGAAAACTGACCCTTCATTTTCTCTCTCAATGGGTCATTTAGTCCCTAATACTCCAAAGCTAAGGAGATTGGGGGGTGGAGGGTGGTGTTGCTGCTGGAAACGGGGAGTCTGGGGATATGTTGGAGTGTGTGAAAGGGAGAGAGAGATTACATACATACTAGCGTGCATGTCTTGAAGCAAGATGTGTGTGAGTAACGTTTGTCGTTCGAAGATGAGGATGGTAGTATTTCAGTGTTTTTTTTTTTTTTTTAATGGCCTCTTTTTGTTTCATTTTCATGTAACTTTTGTAACTTCAGTGCAGTAAAGAGCTTTGATCTCATTGGAGAAAAAAAAAAAAAGCGCACAATCAGTCTCTTTTGAAGTTGTTGTTATGCTTCTTGCTTCTCGGTTGGTCGGGGTAAACGTGGTTAAGCACTCGAAGATCGACACGAACATTAAGGGACCCTTAGTTGAATGCATGCAGGCCCTGAGTTTTCACTTGTATCGGACACTGGAGGAAGTTATAGGGGTGAGACACTGGGGGGAGGGAGGGAGGGGGGGGGGGGCCTGTCACACTGTATACACTTTTGACACGTGTAACAGTCGTGATCCTCGCTTTCCTTTGAATGTCAACGTCAGCATTGCAGTCATCATTGTAAGCACCCAGACTTGTGTGTAGGTAGATTATCTTTTTGTGGTAAGTCATGGGCCTGTGGGCACAGAAGCAGACAGACACACCACTCCTCTACACACAGATACACACACTCAAACACACACATTCACACACACACACACACACATTCACACACATTTGCACACATTCACACACACTCGCACAGATACACACACACACACACACACACACACACACACACACACCACACACACACACACACACACACTCACTTTGGCATGCTCCTGCACAAGTACTTATATAGGCAGAGTCGCATATGCAGACACTCACTTGCATGCATGCGTGCATGCACGCACATATGCAGGTTATACACTTAATTTGTGTTACGTTCCTATATAAGCATGCATGCTTATAGTAACAGGCATGCGCACATACACTTGCACGCATGCACACACACACACACACACACACACACACACACTTACACACACACACACACACACATAATACATGCATGCATGCATGCAGCACACACACACACACACACACACACACACTCACACACACACACACACACACACACACACACACACACACTGGCTTTTATATCCTTACAGTTATGTTACTTGCTCTCACAAGTGCGCGCACATGCACACACGCATGCGCGCGCGCACACACACACACACACACACACACACACACACACACACACACACACACACACACACACACATGCACACACACACAGTCATGCATATACTGTCTGGTCTTTCTCACTCCCCTCTCCGTCGTCCTCCTGGTGATCCCTATGACTGTGCTTAGAGTTCAGTTTCTTGAGGTGAGGAGCAGGTGCGTCATCAGAGGACAACCTGATGTATCTGTTCGAGAACTTGTAGAAGAAACTTTGAAACGCCTGAAGCCATTGAAATGGTCGACATGGCACGCACCGGGGGGGGGGGAAAGGAGGGTGAGGATGACAGGGGCAGTGGAATGGGGGGGGGGGGGGAGGGGGGGGGGAATGGATGCTGGTCATGATACATGAAGCTGCAGCTGTGTCTTTTGAACGTCTGTATTTTATCTCACATTCCTTCACATTGGGCATAGTTTCAGCTTCATCAAGGGGAGAAAAAAAAAAAGAAGAGGATGGTTTCTGAAGTAATTCTATAAACAAAAAAAAGGTGATGTGAAATGTTACAGAATGGAGTTGATGCGATGTTATGCACTTGACAGGACAGGATTTCCGTTCTGTGGCAGAGGAGACTTTCTGATCAGCTCCAGTCCTCGTGCCTAAAGAAACCATTCTGTAACAGAAAACCCATGCTTGCTGCTGCTGCAAGCCCTTTCACCCAGGTTTTTGAAGCCAGAGGGTCTCGGGCATTGGTGGTGGTATAGGTGGGGGTGATGTTTGGGGGAGGGAGGGATGGAGGGGATGGCTTTTTTTTGTTTGGGGTTTTTACTGTTGACGTTTGATAAACCCACTTTTTTCCCCATACAGTTTCTGCATGGAAGGGGATTTACTTTTCCATGGTTTTTTTGATTTTTCTTTGCATCTGTGAGTAGCATTCACTTCAGTTTAGGTGATACACAGATACTGTGCACAATGATGAAGAGTATGTATGTGTACCTTGTTGTCAGTGACACCAGCTTGTCATCCAGTCATGCCCACAGTGAATATTAATTCTTTAGTGGCGGGCGTGGCAGCGCAACATCACTTCTCTGCTGCCACATAGTCTGCACATGCTTACTACAACCGTTGCAGACACGCATTTTTGTACTTTAACATCCCCTAATATAAACAAATAGAAATATGATATTGATATGTATGAAGGGAAAGGGTAAAACGCAAACTGTGCAATGAACATGCGCTGTGATATATTTTAGGTAAAACAGCAACACAACAGTTATGGAGACAACATAACTAAAACATAGGAGAACACAATCTTGTTTACACTTGTTTGGTTAATATCTCTCTGTTTGGACTACTTTGGGGGTCACTAAGGTCATCACTAATGCATGCAAACTTGCTCTTTCCAATGGCTAGGACCCTGTTTATTTAGGGCAGCTGTTTCTTTAGGGAAGCTGCACCCTTTTGGACTGTAGACAAGAGAACAGGGGATTCTTTTTTAGTTGTGACAGAACGCCGCAACGGTTGGTCCAGGGAGTAGGGAAGTGTTACCGTAACCATAGAATGGTTTTGTCGTGAACTTGAGTTGACTCAACCATTATGTGGTGTGTGGTGAAAAAGTCTGTGCAGAGTGACTCTGTACCAACACAGTGCACATGTCCATGTGGATACAGAGTACATGTCCATCCCAGCTCTTAACTCCAAACAGGCTGTTATCAGAAACATACCACTAACCTCAGACACCTGTGATCTTGACAGGAACCGGCAAAACCAGGACCAAGGTCAAAGCGAGGTCAAAGTAGCCCATGGTGTGAGCACGGTTGTTGTGATCTGAGTGACCGTTCAGTGACCGTTCAGCCTTGGGTGTATATCAGTAGGATTATATTCCGAGTATCACTCAGCTTGTTTAGAGTGATAAGACTAGCCTGATCATAAAAAGCATAAGGTGTGGCCCGTAAAGTGGTTGGTGAAATGATACTCAGAGAGAGAGAGAGAGAGAGAGATGGAGAGAGAAGAGAGAGAGAGGGAGACGATGTTGCTTATAGCCCAGCCGACAGCAGAGGGCCATATCAGGGCTGTCATCTTGAAGTCAACTCTCAAGTGAAAGCCCAGAGTGTTGATGTAAGTCAACTCTCAAGTGAAAGCTCAGAGTGTTGATGTCTCAGTGACAAGTTGGTTGTGGAGAAGGACAAAAAAACTGACCAGAGTATGAATGGAAGTGAGGAAATGCAGTCATGATACTATAGATGAGGTGAATCTTTAGCTCCACAAGAGAAGTCCAGTAGAGCTAGCAGCATCAGACAGGAGTTGTCCCACACTGTACTATGTGTGTTTTGTTGATATAGCTGTTTTGATTGGTCTAAATTTGGTATTGTGTATTATGATGTCATGTGTTTCTTGGATAATTTCATTGGTTAATTGATATTTCCTGCGTGTAACTGGTATTTTCCTCAGTGAACTAAGCTGTCCGGTGTGGGTTATGTAACATTGCTGTTTTGATTCGTCGTAAGTTGTTTTGAACGACACTGTCCTGTGTGTGTTTGATATTTCGATTGGTTAACTAATCTGTCCTGTGTGTGTTAGATTTTTGTATGTAGCTTAGTGGCTTTAAAGAAAACTGAAGTTGAAATACTTTCGCCTTGTTGGGTCAGTTTTTGCAAATCAGTTGACTTCCAGTATTAACCAACCTTTGTAGAACACAAGAATGATACCAGTCCATTGTGAAATAACTGAAAAGTTTAGTCTTCATTTCGGTTAGAAGTTTGTGACTTTACTCTAGCTTAACCAGATCGCTCATTCATGATGTTCCAACTGTTGCAAAGAAAAATTGTTTTGTTCATTCATTGTCTGGTTTGGGATAAATTCACTTTTGTGTGGTAGACTAAGTGCTGTGCCATTTTTGCACCAAAGCCTAAAAGTCTTTTAATTTGATTGCCAGCCTTTTATGTCAATAAGTTTAAACAGGTTAGCTGTGGACAGTTCAGGGGTGATTTGATGGAGGAACTGGTCACATACTGTATTTCAGTTGACAGATGTTTGAAGCACTGCCAGATACAGCAATGCGTTTGTTGTGTTTCAGTTGACCACCTCCATGGCTGACTGCTTGACAATGGATGCCCCTCACAAGCCTGCCGACTCCGAGGTGATGGAGCACCAGTCGGTCAGTCTTTTCCAGGACCTGAAACTGAAGCGCAAGAGGGTGCGCGATTTGCTGACGGACTCCGAAATCGCCCGCTCCATGTACTCGGAAGGGTGCGAAAGCGACATCCAGAGTGATATCAGCGGTGACAGTGCCTACGTCTCTGACCGCAGCTCGGAGTGTGGGGCCAGCGCCGCCGGGGAAGATGTTCCCACCAAGAAGAAGCGCACGGAGAGCAACGGCAAAGTGGAGGAAGCAGTTCTCGCCCAAAGAAGGCGCTGAGGGGAAGAGGTGGTCCACGAGCAGCGGAGAAGAAAAGAACAGCGGCAGTGCGGTTTCCATGCCCGTGAGCAGTGGCGCCACCACGATGGCGTACATGCAGGGCTACCTGATGCCTGTGTCGGCGGGGTTCCCTCCCATGGCCAGCATGGCCACCAACGGCCTCAAGTTCATCCCCATGATGGGTCTGCCCGCCCAGGGAATGTTCCCCACCAACCTCCACAACATGCCTGCGCCCATGTTCATCGCTGCCCCGCCCACTGGCTATCTCTCTATCACCAGCACCGAGAGCATTTCAACCCCTGCTGGTCCCGTCATCGCCTTCCCTCCCACAGACCATTCCACCCAGGCCACGCCCAGCCACAGGGCGGGCACGGAGGAGGAGAAGAAACCGCTGTCGCCCATCTTGCCCAAGTTCAAGGAGCCCTCGCTGGAAGACAGCCGGCTGGAGAGGGACCAAGAGTTCATCACGCACTACACCAATGGCAAGTTTGTCTACACGGGCCACCTGGTGGAGAACCCGCACAACAAGGGTCACCTGTCGGCGACAGAACCGACCCACGATGATTCCGACGGGGAGGAGACGATGGTGTGTGCTATCTGCAATGACAAGGCCACAGGTCTCCATTATGGCATCATCACCTGTGAAGGGTGAGTTCAGGGTCAGAGTGGAAACGTGAATCTTGTTGATTTTTAAGCTCTGTGTGTGTGTGTGTGTGTGTGTGTGTGTGTGTGTGTGTGTGTGTGTGTGTGTGTGTGTGTGGAAAAGGGAGAGAGAGATCTCAGAAAGCAAAGATATCCTGGACACATGTACTGAACATGCAAACCTTTTCACTCTGACATGGAAAATCGTTAGTAGCTGCAACTTTTTTCTTTCAAGCATTACATTATTACATTCAGTATTATGATGTGGAGAGTTTGGAATAGTTCTTAGATGGAATTCAGCCCCTCAGCAATGTGTGTCTAAGAGATGGGATGTAAGTAAGTGATCTTGCAAAAATGTCAAGTCTCCAGCATTGAACTTTGAAGACACTCCTTTGTGAATTGCTTATATAATGACTTGGCTGTATGAACAGGTTTTTATTTTATCATGCATTGAAGGTTTGCACAACCTTCAAGGTATGACATTCAAAGGACCTGTTTTTATGTTCAATAGAGTATTTCATTGGTATGTGTACTTAACATGTCGTAATGTAAAAAATACTGCACAAAGATGAAAAACCAGACAGCCACCACCAGAACAGCTCACTGAACAATGCAAGCCGTGCAACATACAAGCAGTTAATCAATCCAGACCATTCTTGAAATGCAAGGCGTCAGAGCCGAGTTATTTCACATTCATATTTTACATAAAAAACATCATTTGATCACTGATTACTGTGCTAGTTGTGAAAAAGAAATTTTCAGTTCTAAATATATTTTTTTTTCCCAGTATTGTTTTTTTCAAAACCTGTTTGTGTAAGATTGTAAATAAGTCACATGATGCATGACGTTCTTTTTTTTCGAATTCAAATCATTGATTGGGAATCTTGTTGATGTTTGACACCTGCCACCCCTGACTGTGCTGTACAGGTGCAAAGGCTTCTTCAAACGCACAGTGCAGAACAAACGAGTGTACACCTGTGTGGCGGATGGGGACTGCGAGATCAACAAGATTCAGCGGAATCGCTGCCAATACTGTCGCTTCAAGAAGTGCCTGCAGATGGGCATGGTGTTGGCAGGTAAGAAAGAGGACTGACTGTGAAGACAGCAGTAAAATCATCATCATCATCATCATCATCATCATCATCATCATCATCAAAGTCCTGAATATCATCATCATCATGGTCATCATCCTCAAAGTCTGAATATCATCATCATCATCATCAGTCATCATCCTCAAAGTCCTGAATATCATCATCATCATCATGGTCATCATCCTCATGTCCTGAATATCACCATCATCATCATGGTCATCATCCTCAATGTCCTGAATATCATTATCATCATGGTCATCATCCTCAAGACCTGAATATCATCATCATCATCATGGTCATCATCCTCGAATATCATCATCATCATCATCAACATGATCATCATCAAAGTCCTGAATATCAACATCATCATCATTGTCATGATCCTCATAGTCCTGATCATCATCATCATCAACATTGTCATCATCCTCAAAGTCCTGAATATCACCATCATCATGATGGTCATCATCCAAAGTCGTTAATATCATCATTATCATCATGGTCATTATCCTTAGAGTCCTGAATATCACCATCATCATCATGGGTCATCATCCTCAAAGTCCTAAATATCATCATCATCATCTAAGTCATCATCCTCAAAGTCCTGAATATTATCATCATCATCATGGTCATCATCCCCCTAAGTCCTGAATATCACCATCATTATGATGGTCATCCTCAAAGTCCTGAATATCATCATTCTAATCATGTTCATCATCCTTAGAGTCTGAATATCACCATCATCATGATGGTCATCATCCTCAAGGTCCAGAATATCATCATCATCATAGTGTCATCCTCAGTCCTGAATATCGCCATCATCATAGTCGTCATCCTCAAAATTGCATCATCGTCACAATAGCTATTGACCCTCTTGACATTCTTGGGAATTCCCCTATGGTTAAAATTATTAGGAGATCTTTTATTTGGTGTAAATATTTCAATTTGACAGATTTATTGGAAAAAGCAAGGGTGGGGTGGTGTCATTTTTTGTGTGCAAAGCTTGATAGAATGTTGCTGAGTAGAGCCAACAGGGCTTTCAATGAATGCCAGCAACTGTTTGTCCTTGTATATATGTTCTGTCTATGAACCATTTGTGGATCAGTTAAAGGAATCAGTAGTGAATTATCTGTCCAGTAAATATGAACTTCTTCCTGGTTGTCTTGGTCCTGAATATTGACAGAAGGTTGGCAATAGCGTCATCATAGTCATGCTTATCATAGCCATCATTGTCAGGGAAGATGTGCCATTCAAGCGTGTGTGTCATAGTCAAGTTCAATGAGAGAGAAAATGACCACCTATCGGTACTTTCTTTCAGTTTCATTTTCAGTAAAAAAAAAAAAAAAAAAAAAAAAAAAAAATGAGTTTGTTGGGCTCTGCTGTTCGAAAAAGAGATGGTGGTTCTGCATTCTTGTTCATGTTTTTTGTTTTGTCTGTTGCTGTTAGCCATCATATCCAAGAAAAGAACAGCCAGATAGAAGTTGGGGGTCTTGTCCTCATTTTTTTTTTTTTTGTTGGTTTGTTTCCGGTCTCTTTCCCCCTCCTCTCTCTCTCTCTCTCTCTCTCTCTCTCTCTCTCTCTTTTTTTTTCTTCTTTTTTTGGGTTGACAGTTTTCATGCCCTAGAAAAAAGTCAGTGAGATAAAAAAAGAGTTCAGGGTCTTGTCTTTTTCTCTGTGTATCTGTTTCCTGTTTTTTTGGTGGGGTTCAAGGTCTGGATCAAGGAAATGGAGAAGGAAACAGTTAAAAAAAAAAAAAAAAAAAAAAAAAATCGTCATACTTTTCACTTTTTTGTTATCATTCTGTGTCTGCTCATGTCTGAAGGACCCATGGCATTTTTTCCCCCCTTGTGTTTGTCCAGTAGTAGCATTACAACCATGCTGCTCATTTCCATTCTCTCCAAAACACAGCTGCATCCAAGTTTGTTTTGTGGGAGCCCCCAACGCTGGTAGTCTACGGACGATCCACCATCTTTGATCAGGATTTCAAGAGACATATCAGTAGAAGATGTTACACTGCAGCTGGATTGACTTTGGTAGTGTTTGGTGGTGATACTTTGGTACTTTGGTATCGACTTTGGTGTTCGGTGGTGTCAGTTCTGATCCAGCATACGCAGCAGCTCAATAGCTAAAGTTGTTTTTTTTTTTTTTTTTTTTTTTTTTTTTTTTACTGACAGTAAAAAAATGTCTGGTCCCTAGAGCATGGATCATGGGAGTTGATGGCTCTTCAGAAAAAGCATTGCAGATTATGCCACATATCACACTTCTGAGCCTGCATATCACTTTAAATTAGATGAGAGTTTGTGTTCAAAATCTCGCCAAATTCTATATATACAGGCAGAAAATAAAACAAAAAATTGCCTTGTTTCTAGTTCAGTATGTATGGGTATGGAGGTAAAGAAAGAAAACGGGGGTGGTGTGTGTGTGTGTGTGTCGGGGGTGTGTGGGTGTGTGGGGGGGAGTGGGGGGGGGGGTGTCAGTAGTGAATATGGAACATTCCTTTTTTGTGGGATGGTTATGAGTCACTTGTGCAACATGTAATGCAGTAATTGTTTTTGATGTTATGAAACAGAAAATCGCTAACCCTCTGGCCTTCCCCCTTCTCCCCTCTGTCCTCCAAGAAATCTTGACTAGTGTGTCCTGTTTTTTTTTTCCTTAAAATTTTTATTACATGTTAAAAAAAAAAAAAAAAAAAAAAAAAAAAAAAGAAGAGCGAAAATAGCATGTCTGTGATTGATGAGTTGTCGGGGCTGTGTGGAACTATACTGTGTGTTGATTAATTTTCCAGCCGTGCGTGAAGACAGAATGCCTGGTGGAAGAAATTCTGGAGCTGTCTATAATCTCTACAAGGTGAGTTGGCATCACAAAATATTGAAAAAGCTTTGTGTGGGATGTGTATAGTCTGAACTAGTGTGGTCTTTTTTTTTTTTTTTTTTTTTTTTTTTTTTTGTAGATGTATTATTTAGCATCCAAACATAAAAAAAAAATTAGTTTCTTATTCAGCCTGCAAAGGCAAAGTCAGTGGTTGAATTTGTTGTAGGTGCGTTTCATCAGCTCACTTGTTTGAAGGAAACACCACAAGGGAACTTTTTTTTTTTTCATGGTTCTTTAACATTTTTGACAGGGAAAAAAAAAAGTGATAATACAGGGCTCCCACTTCATGGTTTCGCCTTTTGAGGGAAAAGTGAACATGAGAATTTGTTTAAAGAAAACGTTTTGAGAAAGGAGAGGGGGGGGAAAAAAAGTCGGGGGGAAGAGAGAAAAGTGGCCATGGAAATGGATGGAATGCTGGCCTCGTGTTTGGTGTGTTAGCAAAGGCTGGAATGTCATGGATTCTGCTGTTAACTTCTTTACAAGGATAGACAGTCGTTGTTTTGTCTGCTGGGTGGAAGATAAAA
This sequence comes from Conus betulinus, assembly GCA_016801955.1. Lineage (NCBI taxonomy): Eukaryota > Metazoa > Mollusca > Gastropoda > Neogastropoda > Conidae > Conus > Conus betulinus. The sequence continues at coordinate 122,000 of JADBJO010004588.1, forward strand.
TCGTTGTCTTGCTCTGACATTGGGTGGGCATCAGCAAGATGCTGCAAAAGTGAGAGACTGACATGAAAATGTACAGGCAAATGAACAGGTTGATCGTCCTGATTGTGGTGGACAATTCACCCTTTGAAGCTCGGATTTGCGTTGGAAGTGAATTTTGAGAATTTTCAGTGGTATGAAGGAGGGACGGGGGTGCCACACAAGTGTGCGCACCTCTCTCTCTCTCTCTCTCTCTCTCTCTCTCTCTCTCTCTCTCTCTCTCACACACACACACACACACACACACACACACACACACACACACACACACACACACACACACACACACACACTTGCGCCAACCATATCTGTCCCAGATTTTCAGTGATTTTCACTTTTCCTTAGTGGGAGCACAGAGAACTTGATGAATGAGAGCAATCATTACAGAAGAATGCAGATGGATTTGCTTGTTTTAGTTCGCTTGTTTATTGCAAGCTAGTGATTTTGTTTGTTAAAAGGAGTTTGTTTTAAAAGAATTGAAGGCTTGCAATGGCAATTTTTGTGGCATTACGGTTCATGTTCAAGTGTAAACTTGAAGGGGTGGTGAGAAATTTGATGATGTTTTGGTCCTCAGTAGAATAGATGGACAGATAGCATACTGAAGCGTTGACTGTCATAGGTGAAGTACAAGAAGCACAAGCGAAGGGACTCGGCAGAAAAGACGTTGAAGCAGCGCATTGCTCAGCATGTCATGAAGATGGACACCTCCATGAGCTGTCCCCCCTCCGGCTACGTCCTCCCAGGACTTCACCGACTCCCCCCACCACCACCCCCAACAGCCCCCACATTCCCTGCACCCCCACCTGTCCCCCTACAGCCACCTCTCCCCCACCTACAGCAGCCCCAAGATGGGCAACCTCTCCCTGCCCTCCTCCAGGTCAGAAAGTGTCAGCGAGGCGGACACCGGCATCGACACGGACAGAGACAGCTTGTACAGCAGCGAAGCGTCGCCGTTGCGGAGCGCCCTTTACTCTCACAGCACAGGTGTGCAAGGCCCTGGCATGGCCATCTACTCCCCGTATTCCACCGCGTCCTCCTCAAGCTCAGGCTATTCCATGACCTCCCCCCGTCACCTCCTCTCCCTCCTCCGCCACCACCCCTGCCGTCTCGCACGCCGCCTTGGTCACGGAGCTGGCTCGCAAAGAGTCGCTGCTGTGCATCGCGGAGGACTACAACATCGAGCAGTTCACGGGCACGGAGCGCAGCGTGGCGGAGGCGTTGTGCAAGGTGGGCGACGACATCGTCATGAAGCTGGTTCAGTGGATGCGCCACCTGCCCTTCCACACCGAGATCCCCCTCAACCAGCAGACCAAGATCCTCACGTCCAAGTGGCACGAGCTGCTGCTCATCATGACCGCCTACGGCCCCATCAGTGGCCGGCACCACCACCACAAGCACGTTGCCGCCGCCTCGGCGCACGGGGGACCCCCCTCTAGTGGACCCCCCTCGAGCTTTGGAGAGATGTACCAGCATCACATGACACGCATGCATGCAGCAGTACCTGGAGCGGACGTTCGGCAAGTTCTTCAGCATGGAGCAGCTGGGCAAGGAGATTGGCGGGGTGATGGAGCAGATCACCCGGGTCATGCTGCACTTCACCCAGCTCAACATCACCCGCAAAGAGCTGGCCGTGCTGCAGGTCATCCTGCTGCTGTCCTCGGGTGAGTCCAAAGGCCAGTGTTGCTGCCTGTTTGTCTGTGGGGTATTGTGTTTGTTGTTGCCAGTTGCTTTCAGGTCATTTTGTGGATGTCCTCGGACAGCCCTGATGTAGCCCTGTGCGGTCGGCTAGGCTATAAGCAAGGTTACCTTCACCTAGTCGTCCTCGGGGCAGTAGTTTAGGGTTCCTTGCGTTGTGTGTTGTATGCACCGAAAGCAGTGATGATGCCATGAAATTTTGAACACAGAGCAGGCAGACACAGGCTGAGTGAAACAGCGAAGAGGAGTTTGGTCAGTGCAGGGAAAGCCAAAGGGAAAGTGTGTCAAACACAGTGAAGCAGTAAAGAGAGAGCAGGTCAGTGCTTTGAAAAACAACACAGATAGCACATTGAGACGAAGAGAAAATTATCTGATGCACTGAAACACGGAGGAGAAAGTAGACCATCAGTGAAACTGATGCATTGATGCAGTGAAATTGAAGCGCTGAGGAGAAAGTAGACCATCAGTGAAACATCTGATGCATTGAAGCGCTGAGGAGAAAGTAGACCATCAGTGAAATTCCTGATGCATTGAAACGCTGAGGAGAAAGTAGACCATCAGTGAAATATCTGATGCGTTAAAACGCTGAGGGGAAAGTAGACCATCAGGGAAAATCTGATGGAATTGAAACGCATTGAAACGCTGAGGGGAAAGTAGACCATCAGGGAAATGCCAGACAGAGAGCAGGCCCAACGTAGTGAATTGTGGAAGAGAAAGTTTTCCAGCTTGCCACGTCAACACCGGTCTCTTCACAGCAAGCCTGTATAACTGCACCTGACAGTCTGGTGCTGCTCTTACTGTTCACTGAACTTACCACAGAGTCAACCTCCAGAAATTTTGGAGTGGAGATAGTTCTGTCTATATTGCCCAACTGACTGCTCTGGTTTCGGCCTTGAAAATGGTGTCCAGATCCAAGCGTACAAACTGTATTTTTTGCAAATTCCCCTCTCTGCTCTGGAGACAGTTGCGGGCTGTAGTGTGTCGGCAACCTGGAACTGATGAAGTTTTTTACCTCTTTTCCTGTCTTATGTGCAACATTGTCATAGTCGGGATTACTGCAATGGCTTGTTGGTATTCAAGGCAGTGAAATAGCCGAGTGTCTCATCAAGAATGCCAACAATGGAAAAAACACTGATAAATCTTTCATTCCTTATGCAGATCTAAAACCCAACGTTCAAACTTCATCAAAAATTTCTGGCAAGTGGACAACCAAATTTTTTTTCCAAATCTGCCCTGATCTTAGAACTGTTCTGCCCATCTGTTTGTGGGGCTTGCATGGTGGAAGACAGTGTCATGCACAGTGCACATGGATCACACACTCTACATTCAGACTCGCTAATGGCGTAAAAACCTGAAGATGAACTATGGTGTACATTGTAAGCCACTCGCTATAACCTGCTTCCTTATTGAAAGCTGGCTTCCTTATTGAAACCTTAGACATACCCACCATAGAGAGTCTGTAAAGAACAAAATGTTCTATCAGATGTAGTTTGATGTTTTTTTTTTTTGGTAAAAATTAAGAATTAGTATGTTTTATTTCAGTATACTGTCAGATTTAATTCTAAAGGGTTTTAGATCGGATGAGTTTTTTTTTTTTTTTTTTTAATACAGGATACTAGTAATTAGTATAGTTCATCTTGTATGGTGATACATAATCAAGAAGGAATGTTTTTTTTTTTATGTATTTTATGGATGAATTAATGTAGATTTGCTATGTACCAGGATTTTTATTTGAATTATGCCGTCAGTCATCTCATCCTATTTCATCCTCCAATGTATTTCTCTTCAAGCATGCAGTTTCCACATGTTATATACTTGATAGACCAGATTATCTGAAGCAAGAGATGGGAAAATGACAATGGTACTTAATACTATTGTGCAGTCTAGTCAGATTTACGGGGAAAAAAAAAGTATTTATAGCACTGAAGTCATGGCAGCGTAAACATCTTTGAGCTGTAAGGGAAAAGATTGGAGCTGGTGTGTGTGTGTGTGTGTTTAAAAGTGAGACCAAAGACAAGGCATCAGTTTCATCGCATTTGTTAAATTCATTGATAAGCTGATAGATATTACACAGGAGAGGAAAGCTGCTGATGGTTTGAATAAGTTAAGAGTGCTGCTTAATGTAGAGTGCATTGTCTTTGTGTCTGACAGTGACAGTCAAAAGTCAGTCAGTTGCCAAGGGTTTTTCATCACGGTGTCCATTTCATCAAGGAGACATTCAGCATATAGACTAGTTCACATTATAATGTACGCTTTCCCATATCATTTCACTGGATTTTGTACATGTTTGGTGAAAATACAAAGAATATGACAAACTGGGGAGGGGGGGGGGGGGGGGGGGGGGGAGGAGGGGGAGGAGGGGGACCTTGGCATGAAGTTCTTGAGCAGTAATTGCACCTGCTGTTATAACCATTGTGTTGTCTGGATGTGCTTTGACCCAAGAGTGACAATAGTCACATACTCTTGTGCATGAAATTGCATCTGGCTATGTCCGAATAATGTAGAACACGTGATACGTTGGAACAAAACTATGAACTGCAGTCCCTGAAACTGAAAAAAAAAGCTAGAAAAAAAGCAAGAGCATAGGATTTTGTGCCCAACTGTATGGATGGATTAGGTTTGAAAGTAATTGGTATTGGGAGAAATCATTCGAATTATAGTTACTGGAAGATGAGGTATTCCTCTATCTGCTACCGTGTGACCAATGATAGTGAAAACATAAGTTTGGAAGATACCAGCCCCCCCCTCCCACTCCCACCCCCCACCCCCCCTCCCTCCCTACAGCCGTCTTCCATCCCCTTCTGGGCTTTTACAGAAAACTGGAAGATTAGTTCACATGCTTTGTAGAAATACAGTCATTATAGTAAAAAAAAGGACATTAATAGCAGTGTTAGGGAAAACAGAGCTGTGCACATCATCTGCTGAACTGTTGGACCACAGTGAGCAGTCATGTAAAGCAAATCAGTTTAAAAAAAAAAAAAAAGTACAAGGAAAGCTTGTGATGGGAGGGAGGAAGGTTGGGAGGGGGGTGGGGGGGGGGGCATTGATGAACAAGTCTGAGCATATATACTTGACTTACAAGTGAATCCAAGTCAAAGGTCAGATTCTGGGTTTCTTGACTTTTGTTCAGCTGGAAGTGAAGATGTTGGTGAGTGCCTCGCAAGGCTTGTTGAATTCACTTGTCACTTCTTTGGTGAAATTGTGATTCACTTCCTTCGAGGACGACCCCCACCTCAACCCACCTTCCCTTGATCCAAATTGTTATTTTACATGCATGGAAACTCATCTGCCCGAAGTAAGACTTGGTAGTAAGAAAGTTCTGTGATTATATGTGATAGGATGTCTTGTTTTGTATGTAAACAGTGCGTGCTGACAGGGTCCACAGATTGTTTTGTATGTAAACAGTGCATCTTTACATGGTCCACAGACGATTGTTTTGTATGTAAACAGTGCATGTTGACATGGTCCACAGATGATTGTTTTGTATGTAAACAGTGCATGTTGACTTGGTGTGCAGATTGTTTTTTGTATGTAAGCAGTGCATGTTGACATGGTGTGCAGATTGTTTTGTATGTAAGCAGTGCATGTAGACATGGTGTGCAGATTGTTTTTGTATGTAAGCAGTGCATGTTGACATGGTCCGCAGATTGTTTTGTATGTAAGCAGTGCATGTTGACATGGTCCACAGAATGTTTTGTATGTAAGCAGTGCATGTTGACATGGTCCCACAGACTGTTTTGTATGTAAGCAGTGGATGTTGACATGGTCCACAGACTGTTTTGTATGTAAGCAGTGCATGTTGACATGGTCCGCAGATTGTTTTGTATGGGTGCATGTTGACAAGGTCTACAGATGATTGTTTTGTATGTAAGTGGTGCATGTTCATGTTGTCCACAGACAATTGTTTTGTATGTAAAACGATGCATGTTGACATGGTCTACAGATGATTGTTTTTTGTATGTAAACGATTGTGTGTTGACATGGTCCACAGACACTTGTTTTGGATGTAAACGGTGCATGTTGATGTGGTCTACAGGTGATTGTTTTGTATGTAAACGGTGTGTGTTGACACGGTCCACAGACAATTGCTTTGGATGTAAACAGTGCATGTTCACATTGCCCATAGACGATTGGGATGTAAACGGTGCATGTTCACATTGTTCACAGATGATTCCCAGAAAGGACCCCGTCACCCAGCGCATCATCCGCACCTACCAGCAGGCCCTGCGCCACTACATCCTGGAGCGCTTCCCCTCCGAGGCCAACCGCTTCGGCGACCTGCTGGCCCAGCTGCCAGAGATCCGGGCCGCCTCGCGCCACCTGCTGCAGAGCAAGATGATCTACATTCCCTTCCTGCTGAATTCCTAAAGGATTCGCGTGCCAGGGCTTGCCCCCAGGGCCGTGAAGGGGGAGATGATGCTGTTGCAATCCTGTCATTTTTACCCCCACAATCTCACCCTCCCTCCCTTTCATCACGTCCTCTCCTACCCTTTTCTTTCTTTTTTTTTTTTTTTTCTGTTTAGATAATGAGCATTTTGAAACGAAATGTTCTTCTTCTCGCTCGGTACATTGATGATGGCCTTTCTAAACAAGAGATGTGATACTAGGCTGGATGTTGGTGGGCAGAGAACGATGATGTCCACTTGTAGGAAAAGGGAGTCGGATGGCATGGACCCGTGCCAGATCAACAAAAAAGAAACATATTCTGACTGACTGAAGAATCTGATTCGGGCCATGGACACAAAGAAGAGAGTGCTGAGCACGAAAAAAAAAAAAAGAAAAAAAAGTGTGTGGGTTGCGCTGAGACTGTGGAATTCAGGTTGCCTAATGAGCTTTACCAAGCTGCTGATGGGTTTTGACGTGTTCTGTTGAAGCGGGTGTTGTAAAGGAGATGTATGAAATGTAGCTGACTGAGACAGTTTGTTTGAGTTAAAAAAAAAAAAAAAAAAAACCTGTTCAGAAAGAGGTAATGCTTTAAAAATTTTTGCTGCAAGTGTAAGACATGGTCTAGTTGTCAGAAATTCTCCACAAAGGGACCCCCCCACCCCCCCCCCCCCCCCCCCCCCCCCCCCCCCCCCCCCCCCCCCCCCCCCCCCCCAAAAAAAAAATTGAGCAAGGCGAGGATGTCATTCACTGTTGGTGTTCACAAGACGTTGGGGAATTTGATGATTGGAAGACAATGGGGAAGGGGGGGGGGGGGGGGGGGGGGATGGGAATCTTCAGTTAAACAAAAAATGGCTTTCAGGAATAGCTTGTGTGCCTTTTTATATTATTTTTTTTTTCTTTTTCATCTTCATCTTTTATTCTTTGTATTATTTTACTTTTTTTTTTTCTTTTTTTTTTTTTTTTTTAAGATGGAAAACGGGATTGTACAGATGCTCAGCTCTGGTAGGATTAATGTTTGAACCGATTCTCGGTGAGCAAGATCACAAGTTTATTGTTGACTGGTGCCTTGGATGCTGTTTGAGAGATGAATTCAAACGAAAGAGATGTGTTGAGGTGACTAGACAGACACATGTCTTTCCCTACAAACTGCAGTCCTGGCCTTGTGATATGAACTGTTAGAAGGCAGAGAGAGAAAGCTGTGATGATGATGATGATGATGATGACGATGACGATGACAAGGTTCTGAGTGTGGATCAGAAAGAAACCTGTTGGCACAATTTACTGAATATACAGACACTTCAGTTTGTTTAATTTTGCTTCTTTTTTTTTTTTTTTTTTTTTTTTTTTTAAGGGGAATACAAGTACATTTCACTTTTCATCCGTGATTGACGGGTACAGTAATGTTGAACGACGGAATGTGACAGTTGATTTGGGTGTCTGGTTCCGACACGCTGAAAGAGAGGCTCTGTTTTACACTCTTATGGCGATGAGATCTCATTTGTTCCCAAGCAGTGCGGTGCACATCGTGTACAGTCTGACGGTGTGGATTGGACAGATTTCACCATCTGTGAGCAGTGAGAATGTCATGTGACCCGGACTGTTGTCCTTTCTTCGTCTTGTCATTGGTTCCTTCCTGTCTGCCCTCTTCCCTCTCCCTTCCTCTCTGTCTTCCTCCTAACAGCCTCTTCCCTCTTCCTTCCTCTCTGTCTTCCTCCTAACAGCCTCTTCCCTCTCCCTTCCTTCTTCTGTCTTCCTCCTAACAGCCTCTTCCCTCTCCCTTCCCTTCTGTCTTCCTCCTAACAGCCTCTTCCCTCTCCCTTCCCTTCCCTTCTGTCTTCCTCCTAACAGCCTCTTCCCTCTCCCTTCCCTTCTGTCTTCCTCCTAACAGCCTCTTCCCTCTCCCTTCCCTTCTGTCTTCCTCCTAACAGCCCTTCTTCCCTCTCCCTTCCTCTCTGTCTTCCTCCTAACAGCCTCTTCCCTCTCCCTTCCCTTCTGTCTTCCTCCTAACAGCCTCTTCCCTCTCCCTTCCTCTCTGTCTTCCTCCTAACAGCCTCTTCCCTCTCCCTTCCTCTCTGTCTTCCTCCTAACAGCCTCTTCCCTTTCTCTCTTCCTTTCTGTCTTCCTCCTAACAGCCTCTTCCTTTCTGTCTTCCTCCTTACAGCCTCTTCCTTTCTGTCTTCCTCCTAACAGCCTCTTCCTTTTCTGTCTTCCTCCTTACAGCCTTTTCCTTTCTGTCTTCCTCCTAACAGCCTCTTCCTTTCTGTCTTCCTCCTAACAGCCTCTTCCCTTCTGTCTTCCTCCTTACAGCCTCTTCCCTTCTGTCTTCCTCCTAACACCTTTCCTTCCCTTCTGTCTTCCTCCAAACAGCTCATCCTTTCTGTCTTCCTCCAAACAGCCTCATCCTTTCTGTCTTCCTCCAAACAGCCTCATCCTTTCTGTCGTCCTCCAAACAGCCTCGTCTTTTTCTGTCGTCCTCCAAACAGCCTCGTCCTTTCTGTCGTCCTCCAAACAGCCTCATCCTTTCTGTCGTCCTCCAAACAGCCTCATCCTTTCTGTCTTCCTCCAAACAGCCTCTGCCCTTTCTCTGTGTTTCATGCTCACTCAGTCTCTTTCTCATCTCTCTTCTTCTCGCTTTGCTCTGGGTCTCGGGCGACTACGCTCAGCCTGAAGTTCGAAGGATATTTGATGGGCGAGGGGAGGAAGGCGTGTCATGGTGTTAGACAGTCAAGAGCGTGTGTGCGCTCTGGTGATTGTGGTGTGCTTTTTGTTTTGAAACGGATGTGAACGGCTGAAAGTGCATGGATAACTGTGCCTTCAGTCTGATAGCTTCCTTTTCTGAGTCTGTTGTCTCCTGCCTCTTCCCCCCCCCCCCCCCCCCCCCCCTCCCCCCCCCCCCTCCCCCTTTCTGTCTTCTCTCTCATTTATTATTGTGCATGTGCGTGGTGAATAGCACATCACTGTTCAGGCTGTTTTGCCTGTGCTGTAGGAGGTTAAGGATTATTGTTAGGTTTATCAAGCACGTTAACCATGCACTGATCAGGAGTTGATTGACCACAGTTAAGGAGGGATTTTTGTGGATGTTCCTGTTGGTCCCATGTGATGTTCATGTTTACTTTTTGTCGCAAACCTCTGTCAGTCTCTGTCCCACGATAGGAGAGGGTTCCTTTCTCTGTTCTTGCTACTGTCTCATGCGTGACTCCGCAGATGTGGGATAATGACTGTAGACTAGTCTGCACACGGTAAATGCTGCCTTCAGACTTTTTTTTTCCCCAAAGTTTTTGTCTATCTTGTTGTCATTCCACATGGTTCTGGCTGTTTTGGTCTGTCTCTGATTTTGCTGTTGATAACACTTGTTCTTTGATCAACGAGTATTCAAATTGGAAATGAATGTTGAATCATGATCATAGTGAAAGATGGTATATGTTATGTAAATCTACTTCTAAGCATAACAGAGGATGGTGTGGGTGGCTCTGTGTGCATGTGTTCGTGTGTACGCTGACACTGGTTTGAGACGTTGACTGTGATATTAAGGCCTTCCTGCTTAGACTTTGTTAATCTTTACTGAGTATATTCATCAGGTCTGATTTTGTAAAACTATGTTTTAATCGGGTCAGAATTTTAAGTATATGTTAATCAGGTGAAATTTTTGTAACGTTGCTCAGGTCAGAGTGTTAGGTTTCCACCACTTGGCCTCTTAGCTGCCTTTGAAAGACTGTTGGGAATGTTGCAGTGATGGAGAAGAAATGTACAGAAAATTGGACAACTGTTCACAAAACTGGAGAAAATACACACACCATCATAGTGTGGTCTTTAGCAGAGAGGGCATATTGTATTGTTTTTTTGTTGCAAGGCAAATGAAAATTTCAGACTCTTCAGAAGTATTGGGAATGGGGGATTTTTCTGTGGTTGGAGGATTTCTGCTGGCCAGGAGATAAAATTAGGTGAATATTTTGTGTTTCTGCTGCGGTGCTGCTGCCAAAATAGAAGGGAAAAAAAAAATGAAAAAATCGGAAAAGGTTCGGTTGTTATTAAGGGATCTGTAGTGGAGGAGGATGGAAGCTATCACATATGGCTTACCAAAACTTTTTTTTCCTGTTTTCTTCCTTTTACTCCCGAAAATGGCAATTGTGTTGTACTCATCTGTAGCCAGAGTAAGGCCAGTTATGAAAATACTTTGAAGTCAGTCTACATCGGAGGTTTCACACATTAGTGCACGCTGACGGTGGTGGCCACAAGCTCAAAGGCACCATGCCCCTGCATCCTTGTCGAGAGAGAGAGAGAGAGGGGCTGTGAGCAGATTCAGCCCAACACAACAAGAAAGTAGAGAATGCCTGAAAGTGGCAATGGCTGGACAAAATTGTGGACAGCTGTGAAAGTCGATGCAAGCATTGCACATGAGCAGGTACTGCATTAGTTATTGTCTTGTGTCATTTAGTTTTCAGCACCTTGGCCTCAGCAGGGTTAGCTGGTAAGTTGAAGAGTTGTTGCAGCTGATGGGTATTGTTGGGAAGAAGAGAGGGTGTTGTTCAAGAGAGGAGAGGCAGGGGTTTACTACTGGCAAAAGGGATGGTAGGAACTGAATTGCCATGTGTTTTTCCTGAAAGAAGATCGGTTCTCGCCATGTGCCCAAGCTGTGTGGATTCATGTTCTGACGCTGCTTAATAAAGATTTCTCACTGGTTGCCTGGGTGAGACACTGGTAGAGTCGCAGGCATGGCTGGGGATTCACCACTTCGAATCTGGTTAGAGGCATATTGTGGTGAGATTTTTCAGCCGAGGTTTCCACCTACTTTAAGGTTATGAGTATGATCTGGTTGAAAACAGGATGACTGGAACAGTACTGTTGAGTTTTATCCTCTGCACAACATGCGGGCAAATGTTGTATCTTTGATGATCTGCTGGACCAGGTTGATTCTGGGGCGTATTGAAAAAGAAAGGACTAACGTTGTTTGAACTGTGATGAAACAAACACAGGTGTGGTGTGACTACGAGGAAAGGGGAATAAATGACATAGGAAGAATACCTTAAGGATGGGCAACCTAGCAACTGTAAAATGACGTAAGTACAATGGTTGAGTCTAGCTGGCGAAGTATACAGAACAGTATCTGCCGCAAAGCCCTTAGTTATTTTCCCATGTTTTTAGTGACTGTCTGCAGAAATAAACATTGCATGATGATTTGTGTGGTGGCATGTTCAGGATTTCCTTCCGTACAAGTTACCACAGCAAATTCTAGGCTTGTGCTTGCTAAGTACACAAGTTCCATCATGATCAGAGTGTGTCTTACTGAGTGCATTATTTATTTTTTTCATTATTTCTTTATGGATTCTGTAAATAATTAAAGAAAAAAAAAAAACCCCCAATGGTGATAATTTGTTTGATCACAGAATTGCTGTTTTTTTTGTTTCTTCACAGCCGATGTTTTTGTTTTCTGTTTTTCTTTTTTTTTTTCTTTCGTATTTTGATTTTTGTTTGTTTTGTTTTGTTTAAATTTAAAATCATAAACTGTTGTGTTAAGATTACTTGTTTTGTTTAAACTTAAAATCATTAACTGTTATGTAAAGGTTAGTTTAAAAGAGTTCTGCTGTGTGCAAGAAAAATCTGATTGGACTCAATCAATAACTGTGTGTGTTTGTCATCTGAAAAAAAAGAATCTTAAAGAGAGAACGTTTTGCCTAGCATAGTATGCTGAGTTAAATGGAAGACTGAGTACCTATCAGCTACCTCAGAGGAAGAATTCAAAGGAACGAGCGAGTAAATGACAAAAATGGAGATATACTGGAGCCAGTGGGAGAGAAAGGGGGAGAGAGGTGGGGAAGGAAGTGGGAGGGGGACAGGGATTTTATGATAAGTTCAAAATGACAGGTCAGCAAACTGTTGAATGGTGACAGTGGTTTTGTAGGCAAGCTGACTTAAAGGAGCATAAAACTCCCAGGTTCAGGTCGACCATGCACTTGGCTCCAACGTGCATGGAAGGTGCCCAGACTACCTCAAGAACAATATCGAGCATCACCCCCCCCCCCCCCCCCCCCCCCCCCCCCCCCCAATTCTTCTTGAAAAATTGGGGGCCATGACAAGAAATATTTGTGTGTGGTTCGCTGAACTTGTTGATCTGAGGAGAACGCAAGTGGTGTCCCCTTGTGAAGAGCATGCCCCAAGGGGGTCGGGTGGTACGGAGCTGCCTAGTGGAGCTGCCTAGTCCATCGCAGGCAAACTGGCCTCAGGGTGTTCCTTATCTCAGGCCATCCATGTTCTGATGTGAAGATGTCAGTGGAAAGCATGACATCCTGTTTGTACTGAATCCCTTTGTCTTGTAATGTCTTTCAGAGTCTTGTCATCGTGCCTTTCCTTGTTGGCATGTGATATTCAGACTTCTTTTGTTCTTTGGTGGTCTGGAGAGGTTACGTATAGCCAAGCTGCGGTAGTTTCCGTTTCTGTTTATCATTGTCTTTTGTTTTTACAGTCTGTGGAACAGTTCAGCTTTTTTGGTATTGAGAAGGACTAGGATTGCTCAGTGTTGTCTGTCAGAAGAGTTCACATTGAATTAACAGAACCTGCTCCGGCTGTGTATGGTACCTTATGCCAAGACTCGGCTGTTCCCGCTTTATCTGGGGCAGAGATGAAGGCTATTCACAGAACTTGATTTAGTGGGACTAAGCAGTCGCCCACAGATTATTCGTCAGCATCTAGGCTCATTTTGTATCTGAACATTGTTGGTAAGCGTTGGCTTTAAGTGATACAAGAACGTTGTAACCATAGTCAAGAGTCGTGGTTGTGTGAGTCTTGACCTCATGTGGTCAAAGATGAAGTTCTGTGGAGTCTCTGCCTCGCACAGTCGGAGTTTGACATCAGTTTGAGTCTTGAGCCCATCTTCTGTTCCCTTGAAGAAAGGATAGTCTTTGATGAAGGAAAGTGTATTTGAGACCTTTTATATGTGATAGAGATTCTGGAATTGCGTTTGTTATGTCCTACCTTTCAAGTCTGAGTTTGTACAAAAGTCAAAACACACTACCTGTGACAGGTTTGCGTTGACAATTTTTAAGTAATCTCCTTTCTTGCTAGTCAGAAGTTTGCATTTTTTCTTAATTGAAATATACTCTGTGTCTTTATATGAATTGTCATTCATGTGTTGGAAGAAAAAGAGTTTAAAACAAACTTGTTAAATTTAAAGTGAAGACACCTACCGTTTTTTCTCTCTGTCCTTAAAACAGAACATGATTGTATAAGCGTCACAGTTAGAAAACGAAAAGGCTTTGGTCATGAAAAACTCACTGGTAGAATGTGCTTGTGTGAACTGTACTCGGAGAATGCTGAAGTATAACCTACACTGGCTGTCGCCAGCACCGTGGGTTCATGACATATTCATGCTGTGGGTGATACTCAGGGGGTCAGTGACTTGGTCAAGGTGTAGTGGCTGGTTTCTCACCACGTCTTTCTGTTGTGTTCAGTGACCTTTTCTAGTCAGCAGGGTGGCTGTCGAGGGTGACAGAAGAAAGGCGTGGAGAACGATGAGCTTTTGGTGTGTATGGGTATATGTAGACAGGAGATTGGTTTGGCTGGAAAATATTGTCACCCTGTCCTGTAGCTTGCATCCGTCGTTGTTTGACCCGCGTTGTTGATTTGACGTAGATCTGCAGGGTTGAATATACTGTTGTTTTTATTGTTGTTATATTGTCTTGCCTTCAGTTGTTCAGTCTGTTTTGTGAGATGTATATATGGGGTGAGAGTGTTCATGAGTTACAAGTCCATGTAAAGACTCCTGAGCTGTTTCTGTAGTGGCTGTATACTAGGTTCTTTCGTGTGTGTGTGTGTGTGTGTGTGTGTGTGTGTGTGTGTGTGTGTGTGTGTGTGTGTGTGTGTGTGAGAGTGTGTGTGTGTGTGTGTGTGTGTGTGTGTGTGTGTGTGTGTGTGTGTGTGTGTGTGTGCAAAGCAGCTGTGGCAAGTAGAATTAGCTTTTCAACTTAATGATATGAGTCATGATGTTACAAGTAAATGCCAGCCGGTAGACATGTGGATGGAACATGTTTCACCCTGGACAGCGGCTGAAAGAAAATTCCAGTCAGCACATGGCCAGTCATGGGTCATTTATCAGAATGTGTTAATGTGTACAGCCAGTCATGGGTCATTTAGCAGAATGTGTTTATGTGTGTGAGTAAGTGTGCTGGTAGAGAGCAGCTTCTTTCCCCGTTCATGTCGTTTGCGCACATGCCTGAAATGACCCACACTGTCGTCCCTCCGGCGTTGAATCATTGTGTCGAGATAAGAATGGGATGAGCAGTGTGAAGGTGTGGAAACCGGTTTGATGAACGTGCCAGCATCATGCCGTTGTGTGCGCTGTTCAGCATGTGCCTGAAAGCAACTGGTGTTCAGGCCCACAAGGCTGATATAGGACCGTTTGATCCAGAGAACCGGATGCATAATCCAGAGAACCGGATGAACTGTCGTTACTAAGGAGAGCTGCACATCAAGAAATTAGAAAAAGTGCAGTGGGATATTTCAATGATTATGTGCGGAACCTGGTCACCAACCTCGTTTGGCCCCACGAACCACTTCTGGCAACCATCAAACGATGGAAGATGGCATGGTTTGGCCCCATCATTCTGTCACAACACCCTCTCCAAAACCATCCTTCAAGGTACCGTTGAAGGACGGCGCGGACAAGGATGGCAGAGAAAGAGCTGGTCCGACAATATAAAGGACTGGACCAAAATGACCATGCCAGATCTCCTCACGACAGGTACAAACAGAAGAGCCTGGAGAAAACGGCGGCTGCCTCATCACATCACCCCCCCCCCCCCCCAATGACCCCAGCGGTCAGGGGAATGACCACTGACTGACTGACTGCAATGGGATAAAGGAAGTGGTGACCCATAACAGTAAACCTGGAAACATCTTTTTTTCAGGACTGGCCTGTGCCATACCTATTGAGAAGAGGCGTTGAAGAGTTTACACATAGGTTAGAATTGTACCATTGTTGGTAGACACTTAACAATGGTGACCTTTATCATGGCACAGAAGGAGAAAGAAACAAGCTTGCTGCATTCTTCATTCTGAAAACTAAAATTGGGAGCTGGAAAGATTTGAGGGGTGCTTGGAGGGTGAAGAGTGTTTGTTTGGGGGGGGGGGGGGGGGGGGGGGGGGGGTATAAGAAGTGGGAGCCACATTGTTCAAAGAGGGTGGCCGGAATAGCTCGGTGGTAGAGGGCCAGACTTGAAATCTTGGTGATTCTAGAGTTGCTTGTTCAAATCTCAACCAGGCTGTTTCAGAACAGGGTGATTTTTTTTCCCTTCGGCATTAACATTGGTTTTGACTCCATTTCCCATACTGTCCTTCGAATGAGACTATAAAGAGAGGTTCCATGTGTGAACGCACGCATGACATCTTGCTCACACGTGAAATCCCATCACCAACTTTCGGAAGAGAAGGCCAGTTTGGCCGTTGATATGGATGACACATTTCGCTAACATGCACCTTCCCCGAAGTTGGAGTATGGCTGGCTTAATGGTGGGATAAAAAATGGTCATACACACAGAACTCCATTCCCTTTGTTGGGCAGATGGGATTAATCCTTGCCTGTTTATACAGAGAGTGTCTGCAGGACTATCAGCCTGCGTACGCAGAGAGAAAAAAAAATTGCTCAAAGACTAAGAAGACGGGCATTGAAGAAGGATGGCTGGTTGAACACACAGTGGGCTGGACCCACATGACCTGACCAGCATCCTGCTGTAGCAAGGTTAGTTTCAAAGGGAGATGACTGAAAGCGGAAGTTAAGCCAGTTTTCAAAAGAAAAGTTACTGGTTCTGCAGGCAAGTCTAAACAAACAGATTGCAGGGCAAAGCTCGATGCATTTCAAACATTGCATACAACATTTTGGACAATGTAAATGAAGAATGAACAATCATTTATCTTCTCATTCTGTGAAAATTGGTGTCGAAACTGTCATTCGATATCCATTTAGCGTCGAATAATTGTCTGAAATGTTTTTTGTTTTACCAGAAGAAGCCCTAAGACATTGAAATGCATCGTGTTTTGTCCTGTAATCTGTTTTTTTTTTAGATTGGCCTGCAGAACCGGTGATTTTTTTTTTAAAAATCTGCAGAAACGAGTTTTCCAAAGAGGCACCACAAGCTTGGGACTAAAGGCCAGTGTTGTTGTGTTGTGAAGCATGTTGCCTGTTAAAATGCCCACGACTAAACCCCTCAAGTGTGAGCAAGTTTCATCCAAAGGATACGCCATGTTGTTACCAGAGTCGCTTGCCCAGTTTGAGGTCTGTGGTTTGCGCCAGTACTTTCCTCATTTCTACTACACTGACGTTTTTTTTCTTTTCCTTCTTTCTTCTTTCTTTCTTTTTTTTTCTTTCTTGACTATTGTCCTCTCTGTTTTTCTGTCTTTGTGGACCATTCTCCTCAGTTCAGGGAATTTTTCACTGTTGTTTTTGGTCACAATTCATGATAGGCGTGCTTTTTCTTGGTAGTAATGGCTAGTGGGTGGTGACAACTGTATATAAACTTTCCAGGTTAGATATTTACTGTTTTTTTTTTTTTTTTTCTGAAGGCCTTATTTCTCATTTGAAAAAAAAAAAAAAATGGTTACATTTGAATGTTTGTTGGGTTTGTTTGCACGTGTGTGTAAGTCTGGAGTTATGATATTAAGTGGAATGGCTATCGGTCTCATCACACACAGTCTACTTATATTGATTTGCCTTACAGGTGTCAGTAGTAAACTACCGTATTGCTATTTTTGTTTTGAAAAGAATCTATTCTCAGGCATTGGCATTTTTTTTTTTTATGGGGGGTGAATGCGTGTGTAATTGTGTGTGTGTGTGTGTGTGTGTGTGTGTGTGTGTGTGTGGGGGGGGTAATGACTATTTTCCCAGTTTGACAGCCCTGAAAAAGCAAGCCTGGTTGGCTTGCCTGTAACGATTTTTTTAAAACAATTGTGTCTGTGGGCCTTTCATTTTGCATCCATCAGGCACAAGGTGTGATCAGTCTGAAACACAGCTGGACTTTTGCATTTTGATATGGGTGGGTCTGCCCTGTCCTTCTCTCTTCTGTTTTATCTGGAAGAGGGCACAGTCACATGTGAAGCATCTGCATCTGTCATCAACTCATTATGCCGATTTTACAACTCCAGAACATGATGATCACACACACACACACACACAAAAGAAGCTATGCCTGCAGGAACGTTGAAAATTGTTTTCGAAAAAAAAAAAAAAAAAAAAGAAGAAAAATGGGAAACACCAGGTTGCAGTTTATTTCATGTCATTTGTAAAACATTTGTTTAAACAACTGTCGTATGAGGGGTCCCCAAACTCTTCCATGATTCATTTTGATATGCAGTTTTTCATCGTTCACAAAGTCGGACCGATTTGGCGAAGGCGTTTACGCTAGCTGGCATTTAAAAGAAATAGTTATTAAAATAGAGGTTTTGTTGTTGTGTTTGGAAGGTGAGGTTGAGGGTAGGGATGGGAGGATGGAGAACTACTACTAATCGGTCGAAAGTTCAGTGTGAACATGCATTAAGTGATCTGCTGTTACAAAATGTCAGCTTACCATACAGTAGCCCGTCTTTTTTTTTTTTTTCATGCTTGTTATGTATGCCAGGTGTATATAGGTTTTGTGAATATTCTGTTGGTGTCAATATGTTTCGTAAATATTCTGTACAAAATCAAATATTTATGAAAAATCTTGTAAAAAAAAAAAAAAGGTGAGGATTATAACGTGTCATTGTGACTGGTACCACAAAACTGACGTTGAAGGTGTTGGATTCAGTCACTGTTATTCTGTTATTCCGCCAAATCATGGACGATCATCATTTCTGGTTATTTTCATTGTGTGTTAACTCTCTTTTTTTTTTTCTCTCTTGATTGTTGACATGGTTATGT